>JAOTRH010164390.1:0-12693 GCA_034768845.1 Heliamphora exappendiculata
TGTAAATCGTATACTATGATTATGGATGTATGCATGTTTTGATGCTTTCGAGAGAACCTTGGGTTGGTTGTTGTTTTTCGTAGTTTCATACTACGTTTTTCGTTGTTTAAATGGTTTTGCTTCACATAAACTTCTGTGCTTCGAGGTAGATTTTGAAACGGCCTAAGCTTCTTTTAAAACGAAAGGATTTTTTTATTCAAAACACGTATTTTGTTTTTAAAGGCTTACCTTGTGAGGCTGTAACTGTAGTCTTTTGGCTACTCTTTTAAATCAATAAACCCTCGGTAGTACATTTTTCTTTTACAAAAGTTTTGGCATTGTTTGGTCTTCTGGTTTTAAATCCCTTTTGTTCGGGTGGTTTGGTGGTTATTTTGTGACTTTTCGCGTGACCTGGAGTTTGGGGCGTGACAACTTGGTATCAGAGCCCTGGGTTCGAATACCTATGAGCTGTGGGAAGAGGGTGTGTTACCTGGTGAGAATGTGTTTGTGCGTGGTTGCCTGTGTTTGGAATATGAGCATGTTGATGTCGTGTATATGTGAGCATGGAGGTTGGACCTTATGATTGATTAATCTTGGCTTCAGGCCTTTGGACTAACAAACTTGGGAACCAAGTTAGAACTGTGTTTCATGGACGTGATTTCTAGTAGGGAATCTAAGTAGGTTATCCAAAGTGACGCGTCATTCTTGTTGTTCTTCTCGGTATCGGTATTGTGTCCGCATGATCATTGTGGCTACGTGCTAGCATGATTATGTGGTATGTGGTAGAAATAGCATGATAGATCGACCTTAGGTTGTCGTGTTTCATGCTTTCTTCATATATAACCTATACACCCTTAGAAGCGACGAGACTATGATTTGGGTCTTGGTTGTGCGACTTGGTTGCAGTGGTTGCAGTGATTTTTGTAGAGACAATGTTATGGGTTAAGCGTTGATCGCTTGGTATGTTGTGGACCTCGACAGTGGGTTGGATTTAGCCGCGTGAGGATAGCCTCAGTTGGTGTTTGTTGAGTGTGTAAGCAGAGTTTTGTACAAGTGTAGTCGAAGCATGGTTGATGGCTTTGGCTGAGGTAACTGGCTTCTATGGAAAGTAAGTTACCGAAAGTGGCAGTGGTGTTAAGAATAGCCTTGCGAGTAGGGGCGATGGGGTGTTGGAAACCCTAGATCTTAGTTATTATGTTTGGATTGTGGATAGTGATTATTCCTTTCAGATTTTTGATGTACGTGGTTTTGGCCGTGTGATTGATTAGATACGTCGTGACCCATGCTATGTCTTGAATCGTGTACTCGGAACGGGGTACAGATGGGAACATAGTGGATGGGAGCGTAAAGATCCTTGCCCGAGCGTATGTTGAAATAGCAGAACGTGTTGTTCTGGAGATATTTCCTGGTAGTCAGGATATCGATGGTGGTCAGCAGGATGTTGTTGGTAGTATGAGTAGTCTGATGACCTTAGACATTGTGTACCTTTTGAGATTTGAAAATTGAGTTCCGAGTGAGTGAGCTCAAGGATATGGGAATGAGTATGAATTGTAGTTATGCTGGGGAGAGCACGGGTTGTGCTTGTATAGGAATGTGTAAGGGTTCCTGCGACGAGTATCAATTCTATGAGATTCCCACGGGAATGCAAGTCAGTAGTTTGGTCGATATCCTAGTGATTAAGAGATCGCGTTCGGGAGCCGTGCGAGGTTCATGTGGTTGGCTTAGTGCTGAGATGAGGTATCCCGGGTAGGCTATGTCTGGAGGTTGTTTGTGCTCCACCTTAGGTTCAGAGATGAGTATGTTGTTCTCCCATGAGAACGAAGTGTGGAGTGATGAGGTTCATCAATAGACCGTGTGGTTTGGCTAGCCTGGAGTGATAGGTGAGAAATCGTAGAGTACGATACCTGTGATCGATGTGTGCTTTGAGAGCGAAAGTGCAAAAGGTGTCTGCATGGTTGTAGAAGTTATTAGTAACTCTAAATGAAAGGTCTCAGTATTGGGTTTCCTTTGTTTGACGTTGTGCCTTGAACAGTGAGCTCGAGGCTGTGACGTGATCATGGTTTGCCTAGCAGGATTTAGGTGAGTAAGTGCAACCTTGTGGAGTGAGGTCTTGAGCGCAATGGTATGTATCGTACCAGGTATACGGATGGCTGGTGTCCATGCGTGTGAATGAGGTCAGAGAGAGCTCGGTGTAGTGAATGACCTGAGTTGTGTGATCGGAGTTGACAATAGCTGTGTGATTGTAGTCGATGTGGCCTCGAGGTAGGACTTACAGAGTTCTTAGAGGCTAAGTGTTGAGGAGCACTTTTAGTACGCTGAGGTTGGGTCATGGTTTCTTGCTAGCCTTTTTCCTTTCCTTCGGATGGAAGTAGAAAGAGAGTTTTCTTGTAGACGATTGTCTGGTGCAAGTTATTTTCATTTTGGGCAGACAGAGATGCCAGTTTTTTTTTGATTGGTTCAGGTTTTGGTTGTGTCCTGAGATTTTGGAATCTCAGTAGATCTATACCCGTGTATGACCCTTAGAGTTATGAGTCAGGGACTTGTATCGCTGTAATCGAGTGGTTGTGGGTTTGATCCTTCGTGGTTTTGACGCGAGGTGCGAGATGCTCTACATTCGACTGTCGGTGTGTGTGACTTGGGATTCGATTGCTCCCTCGGTTGGGGACTGTGAAGAATCGCATGACGGGTTGGTATTATCCTGCGCTGAAAGACCATAAAAGAGTACGTATGAGTGTGCTAAATATGATAGGTCGTGGTAATCTAGTCGGTATGCCTCGTTTTGGATGGTAGTTAAATCGTCTGGATTATGCTCCTTGTGTGGTTGAGTCAGTAGACCAGGAATGTGTGCGCTTGTCCTTGTTTATAAGGGAGTTGGTGTTGAGACGTAGAGTTCTTTGCAGTGATCAGTTGAGGATCATTTATCGTTGTGTGCGTATGGTTGTGTTTCTAGCTCTTGGCGGAGCGGGGGTTTGTCGAAACAGTGTGGCTGTGATATGTGTATGGTGGGCATTTGGGTAGACTTTTGTGAGTCTGGCTTGGGTCCTATTTGGGACTTAGAACTGCTCAGAGTTCTTGGTGTCGAGAAGTGGTTATCGACTGTAGTAAGTGTTGTGCTTCGGCACAACTATTGTTTGTATGAATGGTAGTTCCGAGAGTATGACATTTAAAAAGCCTTGGTTGGCATAGCCTGTTCGGATCGACGCGATTGTTTGGTTGGGAACGGAGGAGCTGTGATGAGTTATGGATGTGAGAAAATTGCTAAGTGTAAGATGCAAGTCTTGGTTGATATCTTGGGCCCGAATAATTTTCTATTGTGGACCCAAAGGTTTGCTGTATGTGTTAGGCGTATGTGGTTTGATGTTGGATGACAGTCTTTTATAGCTTTGTCTAATGATGGCGACCATGTTCGACATGAGATTGGCTTGCAGTTTTGGTATCAGTGGTCTGATGGTAAGACGTTGAGTTGTGTAGTAACAAGTTGTGTTGTGCTGTTGCACGGGAGGCATGTTTGGGTTTATGCAGATTGTTGGGTACCTATGAGGTGATCTATCTATATGACGTGTTTGGTTCAGCGACTCGCTAGAGTCGGGTGACTTCGTGGCTGTGATACCGGATTCGTTTTCAGTTGTGTGAAACCTTGTGGTTCGTGATGGAAGTCTGAGTTGAGGATGAAGGTTGGAGGGTTTGAGAGTTTGCTGAGATCTGTTCTTTGGTGTTCCAGGTGAGTTAAGTGAACTTCTCTCTGGTGAGCTTTTCTCTGGAATTGGGTGTTGCGTTGTTACTCGTGGATTGGTATCATGACAGCTTCAGTAATGGAGATATTAACATCGGTAGGGTGATGATGTGGTATCAAAGTCGGTGGTCATCTGGTGATCGTCAGGACTTGAGTAAAGTTTGTGTGCAGTGTGTGACTTCGTGTGACCGATGTCAGGGCTTGACGTCGTGTGTTTGGATTTGTGGAGATGGTCCTTGGGGAGTATGGTGAGATGTGATTGAGCCAGTATGTGGCAATGAAGACGAGAGTGATAGTCTCTGTGTTCGAGCATATAGCATGTTTGAGATCAGGTACCGTAATGAATTAGTCTCTTGCTTTGCATTTATCGCTGGAATAGTTGTGTTGGCGAGGGTTCTGTGTTGGGATTTGGTAGTGTGAGTTGGATCTTGATCCGATATCTTCTGGATATTTTCTAGATGACAGTGATGTCCGTGGAACTTGTACATGCGAACAATCTGTACGGAGGTTGATTCCTTAAGGATGTGTATTCTTGCTATCAGTTATGTGACAACTTCAGTTTTGGGGTTTCAGTTGCTGAGCCATGTCTGCTGTTGTACAGCGTTGCCGGGGCCTTTCTGCCATTGTGCAGTGTTGTTGGGTTTGCATCAGAGGTTGTTGATGGTTGCGGGATAGATATTGGTTTGAGTTTCAGTGTTGAATTTTGGGGACAAAATTCCCTTAAGAGGGGGAGAGTTGTGAGACCCTAATCTATTTTATTTTTGAAATAATTTTAGGATTTACGGAGTTAGAGTTAATCTTTGACCTCGGGTGTTGGGGTTTGTAATTCTTCACAGTAGAACAACAAGTGCGTATGAGTTTTATTCTTGTTCGGGTTCCATTGAGACTTGTTTGGGTTGGTTTAAGGTTAGAAAACCAATTTTACGCAGAAGAAACACACTGCCTTGAGGTTCGGTCAACATGAGGGGTTGGCCCAGTCGACTCGATCGAGATTTTCTAGTTCGGTCGACTGAACTAGGGTGTTCGGTCGACTAGACCGTGGCGGTGGGCATTTTTGAGGTTTCCAGTAGGCTGTTCAGTCGACTGAACTGGGAGTCCAATCGACTGAACTGAGAATTTTGATATTTTTTTATAAATATCTGAGGCTGAGATATTTTGATGGAGCTTTCTTCCAAGCTAAGTTTCGATTCTTTCTACTTTATATCTAGGTTTCTGAGGGCCCGGGACTCGCTTTTCAGCAATCTGACTATGGATCCTTGATGTTGGTGTCGGGGGCTTCGTATATATCCAGATAGAATTCAGTTTCGTCGAGGTTCGATTTTTGAGACTCCGAGTTTTGACTCTCTGAGGTAGGATTCTAGACCCTACTGCTGTATAAGGGCATTACGTGTAATTATACGTGTTTTCTTCGGATAAAAAATACATCAAATGTTATTTTCTTGTGTAACCATGGTTTTTGGGTAAAAATAGGGTTTTTATGCCTTTCTCGGTTGTATGCATGTTTTGGGTGTCTTGACATCCGTGGTTTTCAAAAGAGGTTTAAAAATGAGGTATTTTGTGAAAACGGTGAAAAATGTGATTTTGGAGGTTTGGAGCTAACCCGCAGAGTTGAGCCTATCCTTTTCAAACGTTTTCTGAGAAATGGTTTTAGATGTCCATGTTGATGGATTGGATCTCACTTTTATACATGCCTTTACATGTTCATAGATCTTCATGTTGATGGATGTTGGATCGCTTTATACATGTGCTGTATAAACTGTTTTACTGGTTTTTCATAGTTGAGCTACGGTGGTTTTTTAAATGTTCTCCATAGATGTACCGTGACAATGGGTATTATTGATTTCGGCTTCCAATGCTCCTCGGTGTAAGTTCGAAAACGTGCGCAGCGTAGGTGCTCTTTACCTTCAGGTTAGTCCCCATAAATTGAGTGTGATTTGGTGCTTTGTACCCTCGGGCTCAGATCCCGTAAATTAAGCAGCAGGTGCTCTGTACCCTTGGGCTATTTTCTGTAAATTGAGTGGTTCGGTTGCCTCCGTTAATGGCGTTAATGTTGTGACTCCGTATAGAGTTTGTCATTACTAAACCTATGGGTCGATGGTAATAGACGAGAGTCTGTAGTTGTTACCTTTGTCGGTGTGGCAGAGTCGGTACATAGGATTACATTTTATCTTTCTCCTCAGTTGTGTGGCCTGAGTCGAGCTTACTGTTTATTTACAGCTTTTCCTTAACTGTAGCATGATATTTGTTAGGATGATATGCATAGTTTGAAGGATGAAAAATGTGAGATTTTATGAGATAAAACCTTTTGAGACCCGTGTTAATCTGATGGAAAACTGATAGTTTTTTAGAGAAAAACCTTTTTGTCTCCTGTGGTTAAGCCCGTGTGTGTGTAATTGCATAGCCTTCTTTACAGCTTTACTGTCTACTTTCTATTGGGCTTCGGCTCACAGTGTGGGGTTTTGCTGTAAAATATTTTTCAGGTAAGCGTGGTCTTGTTGGTTGACCCGGTGGTGCCCGGAGGTGGCTGATGACAAGACGTATGTTTTGTCTTAATAGGTAATTTATACCTGTTGTATATGTTTCATATTTATTTGTAACATGTTGTAAATTGTATACTATGATTATGGATGTATGCATGTTTTGATGCTTTCAAAAGAACATTGGGTTAGTTGTTGTTTTCCGTAGTTTCATACTACGTTTGTCGTTGTTTAAATGGTTTTGGTTCAGATAAACCTTTGTGCTTCGAGGTAGATTTTGGAACGGTCTAAAGCTTCTTTTAAAACGGAAGGATTTTCTTATTCAAAACACGTATTTTGTTTTTAAAAGCTTAGCTTATGAGGCTGTAATTGTTGTCTTTTGTCTACTCTTTTAAATCAATAAACTCTCGGTAGTACGTTTTTTTTTTACAAATGTTTTGGCCTTGTTTGGTCTTCTGGTTTTAAATCCCTTTTGTCCGGGTGGTTTAGTGGTTGTTCTGTGACTTTTTGCGTAACCCGGAGTTTGGGGCATGACAGGTACCCTGTTAAAGGGTTTTGTAACTAAAAATATAATAATACTATGAATAACAATAATTAAGGAAAGAATGAATGTTCCTTATTAAACAAAAAGATGATAGTGTAATGATTCAATTTAATGTTTTATTATAAGAAGGAATTCAATCATAAAAAAATAAAAATAACTCGATAAAGGTATATGTTTATATATTTATATATAGATATATTAATGTGCTCTAAAGATGCTCCCGCTCTCCCATTTTTGTTCTTGCCCCAAAAGTCAGTTACTTAGCTTGAGACCATCTTATTTTCACCAATAAATTGCTATTTATTTAGGGTGCGTTTGGATCATGGTTTCGTGAAGTAATTAATAGACGAAAAAGAAAACATGTGGAGAGAAGAAGATAAAGAATTGAAGTAGCATAATTTGTTAGAATATGAGATAGAATAATGGAAGTGTGTAATCCCTTGTCAGATGCGCACGTTATTTTATATTAAAACTTGAGAGACTACAATAGATACTGTGGGCATACCAACAGGATAATATAGTTAATACATAATATGTTAACACCTTCCATCAAGTTAAAGCATAGATATAAATCATACCCACCTTGTTATAGATATATTGAACGCAGGAAGAAGGTAAAACTTTAGTGAGCAAATCAACAAGCTGCTCACCAGATCGAACAAAATCAAAGTCGATAGTACCTTTTTTATACTTGTGCCTGATGAAATGACAGTCAATCTCATTATGTTTTGTTCGCTTATGAAACACTGGATTTGTAGCAATATAGACAACAGACTAATTATCACACCACAACTTGGTAGGGCCCTTAGGTGGTTCTTCTAACTCAGTGAGAATCTGTCGAACCCACAAAATTTCTGATATTGACAATGCCATGGATCTATACTATGCCTCAGCACTTGACCTTGACACCACATCTTGCTTATTGCTTTTCCACGATACCAGGTTCCCACCAACAAAAACTAAGAATCTTGATGTGGACTTCTTATCAATTGGACATCCTACCCAATCCGCATCCGAATAGCCCTCGATTTGGAAGTGACCTCGATCACAAAACTGTAGGCCCTTCCCAAGACTAGAATGGAGGTACCGTAGGATTCGGATCACTGCATTCCAATGTGGGACTCGAGAATCTGTCATGAATTGACTCGCTACACTTACTAGATACACAATATCTAGTCTGGTCATCGTGGTCAGATAATTGAGTTTATCTTCCATCCGACGATATCTCTCGGGGTGAGAAAACACATCACCGTCCCCTAGAAGAAACTTCACACTAGGATCCATTGGGAACTGCACACTCTTTGCATTCAAAAGACCTGCATCCCGCAAAATGTCCATCACATATTTTCTTTGGAAAATAAATATCCCACGCTTTCCTTTAGCCACCTCGATCCCCAGAAACTACCGCAAGCTCCTAAGATCTTTAATTTGGAACTTCGTCTGCAGAAAGGCCTTTAGATCACTTGTACCAGTTCTGTCATCGCCAGTGATAACAGTATCGTCAACATAGACAACCAGAAGAATACATTCTGAAGAGACCCGACGATAGAACACTATGTGATCTTTTCCTGACAGCTGCAGTCCAAACTGTTGCACTACAGGCTAAATCGGTCAAACCAGGCCGAGGGAGACTGTCTTAAGCCATAGAAAGAACGATGGAGGCGACACACTATATCAGACCCCTTGGAGCAACGAAACTGGGAGGTTACTCCATATAAACTTTTTCCTGAAAATCGCCATGGAGAAAAGCATTCTTGACATCCAACTGATGAAGCGGCTAGTCCCGAGCCACAGCGAGAGAAAGGAATAGACGAATAGAAGTCATCTTGGAGACCAGAGAGAAGGTCTGAAAATAGTCGACTCCATAGGTTTGGGCATACACTTTTGCAACAAGCCGAGCCTTTAGGCGAGCCAAAGAACCATCAGGATTAACCTTAACTGTGTAAACCCACTAGCTGCTTTCTTCCTTGATGGAAGAGGAACAAGTTCCTAAGTGGCATTATTATCAAGGGCAGCCATTTCTTCCAACATAGCACCATGCCAACCTGGATGGAGAGAGCCTTTGAAACACTATGAGGCACATCAGTAGTATCAACAGTGGAAATAACAGCACGTAACAACCCAAACAAGCCCTTACAGGAGTCAACATAAATCGGGTGATCCCGACAACTGCGATGGGGTCAACGAACAGCGATAGAAGGCTCACTTATCGGTGGGGCAAAAGGATCAACCAACGGGAGAACTGACCTAGAAAGAGTCAGATCAGGTAAGGGTGGTGCGGCATGAGGTGGCTTTGGGAGCGGCAAAGGAGTGACAGCAGGAGCTTCAGGACTCACGACCTGGAGAAGAAACACGAGGGCACGCAAAGTATAAGGGAGTGAACTCAAGGAAGGTAATGTCCCGAGACATAACAAATCGACATAACTCTGGAAAGTAGCACTGATACCCCTTCTAAGAGTGGGAATAACCAAGAAAGATTCATTTGAAGGCATGACCATTGAGCTTGGTCACCTGCAATCGGGTATCACGCACATAGCATACACAACCAAAGATTTTAAGAGGTAGGGAGTACACAGGTGAAATAGGAACCAAAATCGATAGCGGGAAAACATCCCCCAACACATTGAAAGGCATGCGGTTAATAAGATAGCATGACGTTAAAACAGCCTCAGTCCAAAAATGATGTGGAACATGCATATGGAACAGAAGAGCGCGGGCGGTCTCCCAAAAATGTCTATTTTTGCGTTTCGCCACACCATTCTGTTCAAGGATATCGGGACATGACGTCTGATGAGAAATATCATGACCCACAATAAACTCCCACATAACAGTAGACATATACTCCTCCCCATTGTTACTACGCAACACTCGAACACATGCCAAATTCATTTTTCACTCTCAAACAAAAGGAAGTAAACACAGAGAATACTTTGGACTTATTCTTCAGTAAATAAAGGAAAGTAGTACGGAATTAATCATCAACAAAACTGATATAATAACGAAATCTAAGCATAGAGGTAACCGGACTAAGTTCCCGTACATTAAAATGAACCAAATGAAACGGAGCAAAAGCTCTTTTAGTGACTCGAGATTGAAAAGGCATACGCAAGTGCTTGGCAAAGCGACACAATTCACACTCAACAGAAGACATAAAACTCAAACTAGAGCAAAGAATTTTAAGACTCGACAAATCAGGATGCCGAAGACGATAATGAACATCAAGAGCTGAGGAAGACAAAGCAAAATACGCCTGAGCAGCAACAGTATCCAGCAGGTACAACCCTCTTAAGACCCGTTCTCTACTGATAGTCCTCATCGTCGTAAGATCTTAAACAACACAATGATCAGGGAAGAATGTCACTGAACAGCCCAAAGCAGTAGTAATCCGACTAATAGATAACAGATTAAATGAGTTATTATGGGTATGCAGGACATTATGTAAAGGAAGATCAAGATTAGGCATCGCGACACCACAAACCTCAACTGCTAAAGATGGTCCATTGGCAACCAAAACCCCAACGTGACCAGGAGTGAACTGATAATCTGAGAGAATACCTGAAGATCCAGCCATATGAGCAGATACTCCAGAATCAATAACCCCGGTGCGTGGAGTGGCCACACATGCAGTAGGATTACTTGCGAAGTCGCTACTGGTAACTCAGAAACACCCATACTCTGCCCAATCTAACTTTGCAGATAGAGGTCATACTCAGTCGTAGTCATCTCAACAAACTGTCTGGAAGAGGTAGATGCCCCATGAGGGCTCATCTAGCTATAGTCCGGCTGGCTGTGATCAGCTGTGGCATTCGCCACCTGTGGAGGCTTCCTATGAATCTTGTAACACTCATTCTGAATGTGCCCCCGAATTCCACAATAATGGCATGTACGGGTTTTATGACCGCTATCACGTCCTCCTCTGCGACTAGATTGGCCTCCACCATGGCTGCGGCCGCAACCACCACAAAATTCCACCATAGCAGTTTGATTAGTACTCTCTATAGCATATATACCACGAGACTCATCCCGACGGGTCGCCTAACTCACACGACAGAACGTCTCAAAAAGAGTGAAAATCTCTGCCGCAGCTAAAATCTAAGAGCTGGCAAAGTCAAATTCGGAGTCCAGGCTAGCCAAGAAACACATCACCAAGAGCTGCTGCCTCTGCTCCTGAAACTGTGACAACTGGTTCGTGAATGGTAAGAGGCGATCAAACTCGTTAGCCAAAATCTTAAACTGCATAAAGTGATCTTGAAGAGGCTTTCCGAACTGCTGAGACTAAAAGAAGCCTTTCATAACGTCATAGAGGCGGGAAAGATCATATGTGAATGAATATATAGATTCTAACGAGGACCAAATCCCTCTCACAGTATCGGTATTCTCTATCAAAGCCTAAACAGACGGATCTATCGAATTCAGCAACTGACTAAATATCTGAGCATCATCCCGGGTCCAATTTGAAAGATCTCTGATGTTCGTGGTGAGGGATCATCAAACAAATATGAATTGAACTCCATTCCTTGAAGAGATTTAAGGATGCTTTTCGTCCATAGGGCATAGCCATTGGCACTATCAAGGCGCTGATCAACCACCTACGTCGATGATGAGAAATCTTTCGTGGTACACTGCCGTCCAGCATCAACTTGAGATTCGTGGGTCACCGAATCCTCAAACATCCCTGTTTACAAACAAGAGCCGAAAAATACCACGGATCACTAATCACAACCCCACAGAGGAACTCCAGAGAATCAGCAACGGACCCTCACTGCATCAGCAAGAAGCGAACATCACAGAACCATCATTGGGATTGAACAAACCCAATTTCACAGATTGACGCAGTAAGGGAGAGAGAGAAAAAGGGTTGGCGAGATACTATAGGCGGTCTGCTAGGGTCAGAGAGGAACTATCGGTGGTTGGCGAGTGGTCAGTGAGGGTCGGGCGACTAGGGTTGGCTCTGATACCATGTTAAAATATGGGACAGGAAAATGGAAGTATGTAATCTCTTGTGAGGCGCACGCGTTATTTTATATTAAAACTTGAGTGACTCTAATAGATACAGTGGGCATACTCACAGGATAACATAGTTAATATATAATATGTTAATATAATTTGCTTGCTACTATGTGCTTGTCCTAGGGTGCTTCCATTCTGGATACTATAATTAAGTAGGTTGGATGTCTAATTTTATTCTTTGGAAGTGTTACACCAATTGTAGCCAACTCAAATACATCAGACAAGTTATAAGGCAACTGGTACAACAATGACAGATTCACCCTGAGATTCCAAATAGCTACAAGAAGTAATCCAACAACACAAGTCTTAACGTATACCTCATGTGGTGACGAAATGATTGATTCCCTGTCAGAACTCGTATGGCCACTCAGTCTCCAGCACAATTACAACAGACTGCTTGAATCTGTGCTCTTAATTTCAGAGAGAGGAAATGAAACTTCATACCTTGGCTTCTCAGACTTGGCAAGATGTTTAGACATTATAGATGCCTGCAATTAGAACAATGGTTAAGATTTAATTTTGTGTCAACTACATAAGGTAGAAACACACTGCAAAGCTATCATCATCAATGAACAGCAAAAGATCCAGGGTGTGCTTGGAGACAACCAGAGCTGCACCTACATGAGCACAAGAAGAGAACAATGTTGACCTAAAGCTACTAGGTTTACAGCATTTATTTTGTTTCAATCATTCATGAATACAAACCAATGACACAACACCTATTTCCACCCGTCATCTTTAGGCCTTGATTGTGACAAGTTACATATTCAACACTTTGAGTAGGGATATTTTGAAAAACTTGTGCAATCTACTTTTACGCTCTATTTGTTTCGACAGAAAATATTTTTTTGGTGATTGACTGTTTGGTATGATGAAAATTAAAAGTCAAAAGAAAATTAAGTTCATTTTGATGGAGAACATTTTCCATCCATGCCATCCCACCACCATTG
>JAOTRH010164411.1:0-12692 GCA_034768845.1 Heliamphora exappendiculata
TATCTAGTCATAAACAATTTCAAAATTAGATTATAAAATGAATAGATCAGAGATTGGGTGCCTACATTTCTTATAAACAAACATTAGCAAACTCATCAACCAAGGGCCTTAGGTACACTCATGTATAAGCAACAAATTGTATTTCTCATACAATTTACATAATAAAAAAATTCAGAACACCCATTATCACACAAAAACCAGCCTCAATTCAATTTCATACAACAACTCACCCCGTTTTGGTTCAGCTCTAAAACAATATATAATGCCAACTGTTTGATACATCCTTCCATTAATTATTCATGAGGGAAAGAAAGTTACATTGCCAATAATAAGAAAGTTAAATTGATTTACATCAAGAAACTACTTTTAACTTTCATTTTTGTTTTGAGCTACACATTTTTAAACAACATCACAAACAACAAAATCTTTCAATAGAGATAAAAAGTTATGAATATAAATTCTCCATTGTAATTCAAACTTGTTCTCATAATTGTGATCTTCTAGAAAGAAACAAATTTAAATAAACAGAGTTCGATTAAACAAAAAAGCAAGATCTATGAGGAATTATGGTTTGGTAAATCAAGGAGATGACTCCCTGCATTGCAAGGAAAATAGCATTAGCCTTTGCAATCACTTATGTAAAACTATTACTATTAAAAAGGTTCCCAATTTAGCAGAGGTGTGTTAGAACTGTGACAAGAGAAAAAAGAGGACAAATGGCTGTAATGAAATAACATGCATCCATACATCCTACAAGGGAAACTAAATACATTAGCCAGCACAAATGACTGTAATGAAATAACATGCATCCATACATGCTAAATTCAAAAAGGCAAAAAGGCAAAAAACAAAATACGTTGGCTGCAAACTAAAGATTTAAACTATTTCAAAACCCAAACAATGGCTAGCAGACAAAAACAGTTATTTACGGAATGAAATTTAACTAAATTACAGTAATATTATTACAGTGACCAACATAGATGTTTTTCTTCAGGAAGAATATACATGCTTATAGCAAGTGATTATCAAAAGCTCAAATTCACCCAATTCAAAAACCAAGTTTCAGATGTTTTTTTTATTTTTTTAGGCAAGTTAAGAGACTCAAAATTGGGTCTCTTCATTGGAAATGTAACTAAAGCTGTCAGGGTATCCTTTAGAGACAAACACCTTTTATGATTTTATGATCCATCTAATGATTTTCGAAAGCTTTTGGGAATTAAGTAACCAACATATGTCAATATATCATACAACGATTTTCAGAATATATTACCCTTTTACAGTCTTCAAGACACGGTCCTTCTTAGAAAGGGTCCCTTTACGAGTTGACAATGGCACCTTAGCCTTGATTAGTGCAGGAAGCTCGAACTTGCTTGATTACAATTCATGACTTTATATTAAATTCAAAAGAACTATTATTTACGAGTAAGACAAAAAATATATACGAAGTAAAAGAAAAACATTGAAACAAAATGCAGTCGCACTAATTTAACTAGCCGTGGTGAATGTCAATGCGTGATTTGCATATATAACTTAAATCTTTCCATATATTTTCCCCCCACACCTCTAACAAATTTGTGAGAATTTTATAAGCCATCAAACAAACTCTTTCCCACCATCTCCCCATGTGAGAGACTTACATTAGAGGAGCTCATCCCTTTCTCTCTTTCCTAATCATATACAGTATTACAGTGTCATCAAATGAGGATGCGTATTGTGTATCATTTTATCAATTTTTCTATATAGCGTATCATATAAGATTTCAAAATTAAGCTACACTAATACAAATCTATTACATATACCACAAAAAGGTTTCCATAATACAAAATTCCACCTCTTCACATATAAGATGTGCCCAAGGGAAAAAAGAAACCATTACAATCCAAAAGTGCAGGTGTCTCAATATCAAATCTCCTCTTCATCTATTAAATCAATTTCAGTAAATAAGAAAACCCCCCAAAAATGTGTATTGTTACAGAAAAAATAAGTCTGTGGTACACATGCATACATATATACGCGCATATTGTCGGCGCTGTATGTATATATCTGTGTATTCGAAGATAAAGGGATGAGAAAAAAAAACGCAGAGCAGCAGCAAACAGAAGAAATGCAGAGCAACAGCAAACATAAACGAATGTGACTGACCTACTAGTCAAAAACGCAGAGCAGCTAGCAGCAGATAGAAAAAAACGTTGATTTTTTTGTGAAAAAATAAAACTTAGCTTAGGGCTTTTAATCGGAAGTCAATGAAAAAGAATACCAATCGTGAGCGGGGAGGGAGAGAGAAACGGAAAGAGAAAGAGGTAGAAGAACACATACCTCTACCATTGATCTGTCTGGTTTGCTCGATTGGAAGAAGATCGATCAGTGTTGTTGCCCGATTGGAAGAGAAATCAAACCAGAAGTCGATTTGTGTTGTTGATGCGATTGGAAGAAGATTGATCGATGGAAGAGAAATCACCCAAACGTCGTGGAGTTCTCGGCTTTTCTGGTGTAGATATACGAAATACCTAATGGTGTGGAGTTAACGATGTTAATGTTGCATCGGTAAATCAATTAGCTCTTCCCGAAAAAAAAAATTTGCATTGGCGCCTAAAATGATTTTCTTTTGCCAATGAACTGATCAGCATTGCCAAAAACCCAATTTTTACCAATGTGCTTGCCGTCGCCAAAGAAGCAGACTTTGTTGCCAAAAGTTCAGCAAATTAGCGCACTAAAAAGGGTTCCGCGCCAAAGAAATTGCCAACGTACTCACACCTTTCGTCGCCAAAGTAGTGTTTTAGCAATGCATTTGCTAAATGTTGTTGCCATTAGTGCATTTTGTTGTAGTGACATATACATTTTAGAAAGTGATGAAAAAGAAGATTTGAAGATGTAGATGGCCAATGAAGACATACTGAATTGCATAATCTAATTTTTGTGAAACATAAACATTTTACAAACATATATATTTTGATTGCATATAACATTACTATATATTTTTTTAGATTGTAACATCTATTTTTATTAGGTCTTGATTGGTTTATGTTATTTATTTGAAACTAGAGGTTTTAAATGTATGCATGAGAAGTTAGGATGAGTTGTGCCTTTGCTGTTGAGATCCAGACAGAGCCTATGTATATTGTGTTGCTTGATTTTATTATATGTGATTTTGTAAATAGTCAAACCATTGGATTATCCGAAAAACAGGAGAAATTTTGCCAATTTATTTTTTAAAATTTAATACTTAGAATATTTATCTATGTATAAGGCTTTAAAAAAATTATTAAAATGCACGAGTAATCCAAAAAAAGTTGTAGTAGTGCCTTTAGGCACAAGTTATCCCAAGTGTAAATACATAAATGTAACAAAATGCAACGTATAGTGCGTTACTGTGTGAGACCCGATTCTGTTTTATTTTTTTCATAATATTTATTCAATGTTTTGGTTAGTGCTTTAACCGTTGTTGAATATCATGTTTTTATATGTATTATGCGTATGTAGGCTTGGTCATGCATCTTTTTGTTTGGATTTTCACCCAGTGATGACCGGTAGAGTGGGGCTCTGTTCGCTTGAGCGGGCTGGTGGCAAAGAGTTGAGTCGGTGGGGGATCGCTTGAGCAGAGCTCTGTTCACTCGAGCGGACAACCTGGCGTGAGATCTTTATAAGACAACTCATGCCTTGAGTTTTGTGCCAAAGCTTTTGGTGCAAGCTTCCTCTCCTCTCTCTAAAAAGATCACCCTTGTACTCTATCTTCTTTCTAGCTTTCGGCTCGGTTTAGGTTTGGAACTTGGCGTTTGGATAGTAGATCCTCGATATCCGTGCCGTGGGCTTCCTGCTCATCCGAATGAAATCGCGTTTTGGCGACTTTGGTTTTTCATCGGTGTTCAAAGCTTCGAGTTTTAACTTACCGATTTAGGATTCTAGACTATCTTACTTTAAAAGGGTGTTACATGCAATTATATGTATTTTTTACCATTTTAAAATGTTATAAATGTTGAACTTTGTGTTTAAACCGTGTTTGATTGGATAAAAAGCATGTTTTGCATTTGTTTTGGTTTATTACGAAGTTGGTGGACGTGTGGGAGTTTGTGATTTTTGAAATGGTGTTTTTTTGAAAACGGAGAGAGTTATGTGAAAGTTATGAAAATCATGTTTTGAAGGTTTGGAGCTAATCATTGTGATTGAGCATTGGTTTTAAACATTTTGGTTGAAATGTTGAAACATTTGAAAATGTTGGTCATTTTTCCTTGATTATGGACGACGTGGAGGGAAGCCGTTGGATGTTTTGTACATGATTAATGTACTATTTTAAATATTTTCGTAGTCGAGCTACATGCTTTTAATGATTCTGTAGATGTGCCGTGACAGTGTGTGTATTTGGGCCGCCATTGTTCCTCGGTGAAAGTCCAGAAACTTTGTGCAAGTAGGTGCTTCGTTCCTTTGAGTTAATTCCTGCAAATGAAGTGGTTGTCCTATTGGGAGGCGTGCCCTACTGGGAGGCATGTGTTGTTGTAATTCTGTATAGAACTTGTCATAAACTAACGGGTCATTAGATGCCCCGAAACTAGGGTAATAGGTGAGAGTCTATAATTGTTACTTTTCTCCCTGATGCGATAGAGTCGGTATATAGGAATCATTATCTGTTGTGGGAACCGAGTGGAAAATAATGTTTTGTTGATGTTTTTCTTAAACTATTGGACGTAATTTGAATTATATGAAAATATGTGGTTTTGAGAAGTAAAACCATTTTTGAGGCTTGTAAAGTCGTGTAGTTTCTATACCACGTGATTGCATATCCTACTTTTACTTCATTATAGTCTATTCCTATTGAGTTTAGCTCACGTTGTGGGATTTAAAAACCTTTCAGATGAATTTGATCATGTGAGTAGATCTCGGTGAGCCCCAGTGGAGGTGAAGGCAAAACTCTTTTGCATGTATAGTAGTTTTGTTGTTCAGTAGTTTATTACTACTTATTGTGGATTCATATAAAAAGGAGTTCATGATTCGGGCTTGAGAGCATGTTTTGTAAGCCACAAGGCCTTTATATTCAATACATAAGTTGTATGATTTTGAGAGAGAAATCATGGTTTGGTTGTTGTTTTGGTTTGAGTTAAATGCATTCCTTAGTTGTTTAAACCCTTGTTCAAAGTTAAGATTTTTAGGTGTGTTTTTTAGACTTGGGAAGATTTTTTGGTTTTGGGCTTGAAATGGGGTGTTTTGAGAACTCATTTACAAATAAATTTTCTATTTTTGTTTTGGTTTTATGTGGAGTTTTATTATTTGGAAATTGGGGCATTACATACTGGGTTGGGTGTGCTGTAGTTATTTCGTCCAACTTTAGGACGCGCATTCGGACAGTCTAGACATCGATTTTAATGGCCATTCGTGGCTATGCGCAAGTGGCCATGAGGTGATGTTGGAAGCAAGACTGCCAAAATTTTTATTTTTGTAAATGATTATCTGAAAAAATTAACTAGACGGGCAAACGCCAAAACAGGTTTTAGATAAAACTTTTGATGACGAACGATCAAAATAAAACCCGTGTATCCGAAGTTAATTTAGAACAATACTTTTTTACCGGTCGAATCTTCAACTATGATTTGAATCTAAGTTAAAGCACCTATCAGTTCTTCTGCTATATTTCCTTATTCGATTTTCGAACGTAGTATGGGCTACGGACTACCGAGAACTCGTACTGGAAGAATCTGAACAGCTTTAGTCTTAGAAGATAAGCTACGAAACTGATTCAGCCTATCCGCAAATTTATAGGGCTACAACAGGGACCTAGAGAGTAATTATGAGTAAGATTTTCAGTGGAACACAGACACATATTAGCGATTTTCGCAATAAAGCAAATCTCATAGCGGTATCAGCAATTATGAAAAACCAGCTACGATTTCTGTAATTTTTATAAAATACTGAATTACAGTTCACACAACTGAAGAATTATAATTGCACTCTGACCCATAATCTCAAGACCATCTTGCATTGAGTTCATGTTATTAAATGCTTACAATTTCTCCCCACGTTAAGATTCTCGTTACCCGCCAATTAAATTTAATTATTGACAATTTAATTTAATTGGCATCTTGATATTTCTTAAGCTCTTCCGCTTAACTTATTTAACCACCAGATAATCAAATTCACATGCAGGGTTTGGTATGGTCAAAACTTATAAGCTTCCTTCAGGGGGTATCATCAATCCCAATCTTTTGGGACGTGAATTCCGTCAATAATTAATATTCACCATATAAATAATACTGCTATCCAACTTACCAGGAATATAAATTCATATAAGATCGTACCCTCTAATGAATCAAAACAACGAATACTAAATATATGCAAATTAATAATTATTTTAGGATTAGAGGATAAACACTATTCATAATAATCTTAGGGTGTGAATTAATTTATATAGTCAGTATAAAATTAATTATCCCAAATGTTTCGTTCAATACACACAAAGTGTACTAGCATAGAGAGTCAGAACAATAGACGACGTTATTATCTGTTTCCCGTAATCAAAATAGGCTTACTAAAACTCTGTGCTACAGTCGTACCGATAGTATGTTCATTTTCATCAAAACTGTGAACATAAAACTAATATTCTGCAAAAATCTAAGATCTGATCTTCTATGTGCAAGCTGTATTCTACACATCAGATTAAATACTATACAGAATATCAGACATCCCTGCATAATATTAAAGAAATGATACACATACGTTGCTCATAAAAATTCTCATAAAATAAAAAATTAATTTTATTAAAATAAAATTAAATACTAAAAACATAGTTTTCAGTATACCAACCTAACAATTTTTCAATTATACTCAAAACCATGCTGCCATACAACTAACTCCCATATCCTCTACATGACTATCAAATGTTTTAGCAGGTAAGCTCTTTGTAAAAGGATCTGCAAGGTTATTTCTTGATGCAATCTTGGTCATAGCAACATCACTATTCTGCACGATTTCTCGTATAAGGTGAAACTTGCACTCAATGTGCTTTCATTTCTTTTGGATTCTTAGCTCCTTCGAGTTTGTAGCTGCTCTGCTATTATTACAATAAAGTGTAATGGCCGATTGAACTGAAGGCACCACATCTAAATCCAACAAAAAGTTCCTGAGCCACATGGCCTCCTTGGCTACTTCAGAAGCTAGTAGGTACTCGGCCTCCATGGTGGAATTAGCAATGCATGACTACTTGATACTCCTCCAACTTATAGCTCCACCCCTTAAGGTAAACACATATCCTGAGATAGATTTATGAAAATCCTTGTCAGATTAGAAATTTGAGTCTATGTACCCCAAAGGTACTATAGTGTCTGCTTGGTAAACCAACATATAATCCTTAGTCCTTTTTAGGTACTTGATTATATTCTTTACTGCAGTCCAATACTCCTGCCCCGGGTTAGACTGATATCTACAAACTATGCCAACGACAAAGAAAATGTCGGGTCTAGTGCAAAGCATATTCATACATGAGGCTTCCTACTACCGAAGCATAAGGAACCGCTTTCATCTTCTCTATCTCATCAGGTGTCTTAGGACACTAATTCTTGGATAGAGTGATTCGATGCCTGAAAGGGAGAAACCCTTTCTTGGAGTCCTGCATGCTAAAACGAGCAAGGATATCATCGATATACTTTACTTGTGATAAGCCCAACATCCTTTATTTTCAATCTCGCACGAGCTTGATCTCAAAGATGTGACTAGCTTCTCCCATGTCCTTCATATGGAACTGCCCAGATAACCATACTTTAATAATAGATAATGCCCCACATCGTTTTCGATGAGCAAGATATCGTCTACATAAAGTACTAGAAAGATCACCACGCTTTCGTCACGGTTTTTGTATGAACAGACTCATTCGAATTCTGATCAAAATCATAAGACTTAATGGCTTGATCAAACCGAGTGTTCCAAGACCTCGATGCGTGCTTAAGTCCGTAAATGGATTTTTTAAACTTGCACAACATGTGTTCCTGACTCTTTGCAATGAATTCATTTGGTTGTATCATATAGATACACTCATCAAGACTCCCGTAAAAAAAAGCTATATTGACATTCATTTGTCAAATTTCGTAGTTAAAATGTGCGGCAATAGATAAGAAAATTTGGATAGACTTAAGCATGGTTACAGGCGAAAAAGTTTCCTCATATTCGGTCCCTTCTTTCTGAGTGAACCCTATAGCAACAAGCCTAACTTTGAAGGTTTCAACCTTCTCGTTTACTCCTCTTTTTCTCTTGTAGATCCACCTGCATCTAATGAATTTTATCCCTTTGGGTGATTCTATAAGTTTTCAAACCTGATTAAAATACGTAAATTCTGTCTCTGAATTCATAGTCATTTGTCAAATATCTGCATCTTTGTCTTGAAGTGCTTCATTGTAGTTACAGGGTTCGGTATCTAGTTTTGCCGAGATCTTGTTAAAAGACTTTCCCAAGAATATATACCAATCAGGTTGATGAACAACCCCCACTACGACGAGGCACTACCTGTGTCTATGTACTAGCAGTAACACGCGGTGCAGAATCTGAATCCTATGCATCAACACCCTATTCTTGATTTGAACTTGTCCCAATAATACTCCAACTACGACAAGGCAATGGAATATCAGTGATTTGTTCTTCTATTTTACTGGTATTTTCTCTCAATTCTTTCAAAATAATTTTGCTATTGGGCATGTGATCCATAATGTAATTATCTTCCAAAAATTGGGCATTGGTGCTAACAATGACCTTCTGATCCTTAAGATTATAAAATAGACCACCATTCGTTCCCTTAGGATACCCCACAAAAAATAGACTTCTGTCCTCGATTCTAACTTACCTACATCTCTTTTAACACATGTGCTTGACACTTCCAAATCCAAATGTATTTCAAACTAGGCTTACGCTCGGTACAAAATTCTATAGGAGTAGAAAGTATTAACTTAAAAGGTTCCATGTTTACAATGTAAGCCACTGTCTCTAAAGCGAGTCTCCAAAACGAATCGGGTAAACCTGAATAACTTATCATAGACCTTACCATCTCCATAAGAGTCCAATTATTTCTTTCTTCTACACCATGCTGCTGCGGAGTGCCAGGTGCAGTCAACTGGGATGTAATCCCCTCTGATGACAAGTAGTCCTTAAACTCACCAAGGAGATATTTTTTACCACGGTCGGATCTGATAGTATATGTGCAATCCTAAGAAGGGGGTAAATTGGACATTTAAAAAAAATGTTGTTTAAATATTAACACAAGTGTAGATTCACTACAAGAAAAATGGTCTTCTGTTACAAAATCTAATAACGAATTTTATTTTTCTCACTAAAAATAATATTCTAGCGAGAAAATATCAATTTTGTCACTAATACATATTTATTTTGTGACAAAATTTAGTTTTTCTCGTAAAAAGTTTCTTAATTATTAGCGAGGAAAATATTTTGTCACAATATGTATTTCTTTTGCAACGGAATTTATTTTTCATAGCAAAAAGGTTTTTAATTTTTGGTGACGAATATATTTCGTCTCAATATCTGCCTTTTTAAGACGAATTTTATATTTTCATCACAAAATAATTTTTGATTATTTACTACGAAATAATTCGTTACCAATAATTAATTATTTTGTGAGAATTTTAATGTTTTCATCACAAAAATATACTTTTTCATTGTTGAGGATTAATTTTCGTCACAAATTAATAATTTGGCGCACAATTCTTAAAAGTAGAGAAAAAAATTTATTTGTCCTAATTTGTCTCTAGTTTCCCACCTTCTTGTGCGAGTGCATTTTATGAATCTAATCAAACGAATTGATTGTTTATTCTCTAAGTCCCTCACTTTTCCAAGTCATCCAACCCGTGAGTTTTTTTTTCCGTCTCTAGTAGTGCCTCTCTCTCTCTCTGATGACCAGGTATGTTTATATTTTTAGATAATTAATTAATTTTGTTAATGCAATAAAATTTATGAAAATGATTTTGACGATATATGTTGACAAGTTAATTTCGGTACCTGGGATATCAAATTTTGATTAACGTTACGGTGGGAGAAAATTTTAATAACGTAATATGATTTAGATTTAAATTTAAATTAAGTCAAAGGATTTAATGTAGATGAGTTTATAAATGTAAATTATAAAATATCTACTGGTAAAATCTAATAGTGGAGCCTTCTGGAATGTAGTAAATAATAATAATAATAATAATAAATGCATTGCATCTTACCCGAAGCCAAGCGCACAACGCGCGACCAGCCATCGCTGCGCCTCCCTCACTCCGCCACCGTGACCTCTGGCGTCGTTTCTCTCCATCGTCTTATAATAAAATTATAAGTTTATTATTTATAAACAAAGCATATTCAACTACTCTCATCTTACCCATATAAGTATACATAAATTAAAATTTAAAGTATATTTTTAGAAATATAATTTTTAGTTTTAAAGATCTATACTTATATAGTTATATTTTTAAAATTTTAGTATATTTATACTTATAATTTTAAATTTAAGTTAGATCGTAAAAGTATAAAAATAAAATTTCAAGTGATATATTTTAAAAGATATAAATTTTAATCAAATTAAAATGAAATCTCGTTTAAGTTTAAAAAATTGATAATAATAACAACATACTAACAGTAAAAAAATATAACAAAATTTACTCATTTAAGCAA
Organism: Heliamphora exappendiculata; assembly: GCA_034768845.1. Classification (NCBI taxonomy): domain Eukaryota; kingdom Viridiplantae; phylum Streptophyta; class Magnoliopsida; order Ericales; family Sarraceniaceae; genus Heliamphora; species Heliamphora exappendiculata. Next base: position 10,639 of record JAOTRH010164411.1, read on the forward strand.
TTATTATATTTTAGTTCTTATTTTACCCATATATCATAGTTTGTTGCTCACCTTCCAAGGGAGCTTTTAATGTACACATTGTCTTCTTAAGTGCACCGTATAAGTTTTGAAGCAGGATGTACAACTTTATGATGCAAATAATAGTGTAAACTAATGTGTGAAATTAGTAGCTTCCTAATATCCATTTTCCCCTCGCGCCTCTCATCTTTCTCACGCTGGGCAAACCCTCGATCCGATTATACTCTAACGCCGCTGTAACTTCTAATACTTTCACTCACACCACTAGTCTACTACACAGCCACCTGTCGAACACCGATGGCGACTGCGACAATGACGACAACGGCAAACTCAAGAGTTGTACTCGCCCTATTCTCCAGATCTCTTCCCCGAACCCCCCTTCCCGAAACCCCAACTCCCTAGATTTGCTCTTGCCCGTACAAATCCAAGACTTCAAATTGGGAGTAGAAGAGGAGGAGGAGCTAATATGGAGAAGGATTTCGATTCAAAGCTGAGGGTTCAGAACAATTCACCAAACAGCGGGAATGTACAGAGATCTAAGAGCTTCGCGTTTAGAGCGCCGCAAGAGAATTTCACAATTCAAGACTTCAAATTGGGCAAGATCTACGACGTTGGTTCTTTTTCGAAGGTCGGGATTTTCTAATCCTCTCTCTCTCTCTCTCTCTTTTAAATTTTTTGGTCCTTGATTGGGTTACTTTTTGTATTGTGTTGATTTGGTTAATGTTTCGTTGTAGATTATTGGTGGATTTTGGGTTTTTGAATGATTTTTTAGATTAAATGTCATGTTTCGTTTGATTTTGGATCTTCTAATTTCGTTATCTTGTAAACTTGTCCTAGTCGTTAGCATTTAAATAAATCTGATATCCATATTCTCTTTTCTTCTTCCAATAGATTAGTGGATTATGTTCCTTCAATGATGAAACCATTTGAAATTATATACAGCAGGTTGTAATGCTATGCAGTAGGAAATTGGTGTTCCACTTGGTGGATTGTCTAACACATGCCAGTTTCAAGAATGGGACGATGTCAAGTGTGTGGTATATAACCAAACCAGCCCAATTGATTTGCGAGACTCAACCGAGGTTTATCATTCTTCTTTCCTCTCTGTCGTGAGAACATTTTAGACATATTGCTACAATAGTCCTGAATTTGATTCGAAAAGGGCTTCTCATCATATGGAGGAACTTTTCTATTGCCTAAATATGTGCATTTATTTGAACGAGTGAAATGCTGTTGCTTGTTCTCTTAATCCAAGATACCTAGGGAATTGATACCCAAAAGGCTTACTAGATATTAAACATGTAAAACAAAATAAAAACATGGTTAATATGTTTTAGCCTGCAGTACGATGCCAGCCGATAATATACTCCTATTATGTTTTTATTTAGTGTATTATTGTATAAAAATGTTTCTTCAGTATTTCAATAGTATAATGAGAAGCTAAATGAAGATTCAACGCGATTATTAACAGTTTTGCCCAGTGATGCCCAATGGCAGGAACTTCAATCATATTGTTCTAGAAATCCGATATTGCTCTAATTTTGAGAGTGGAGATTATTCATCTACTGGTGGAGACTTTACTTGATTAGCCATTTTATATATCTAATTTTGCATAATAATTATTTTTATAAGTTATTATTAAACATGTTATAACTGTATAACATAAATAAAACAATAACAAAGTTGTTAACTCACGGCATATGCACGAAAAGGTTCAAGCACCGGCACTAACACTTCCATAGACACTAAACAAAGTTGTAAAAACTCACGTCACATGCACGAGATGTCCAAATTATGAGTTCCTGCTCCATTTGCATTTTTCTTGAAACTTGGTTTGAAAATAGAAACTTGGGGTTGCTTTGATTGGGGGTGCTTTGGTTGGGAGTGGCTATGGGTGTGCCCCAAATTGCTGGTTTTTGGCCAAAGTTCTGGTTTAGAGGTGTTAAAGTGCTGGTTTTTGGTGTCAAAGTGCTGGATTTTAGTGCAGTGTTGGGTTTGTGTGCTGAGTGTTGGCTTTGAGTGGTGTTTGCTTTCGG
>JAOTRH010164422.1:0-12692 GCA_034768845.1 Heliamphora exappendiculata
TAAATAATGTCTCAAAAATAAACAAAATACATCAAAAAATATTTTAAACTCTAATAAATATAGTTTTAGAAAAAAAAGCATACATATCAGTTCATTTTCGTTGATATGTGCAAAATTTAAAAAATTTCACAACTCTGGTAACCGCTACCGTTACGCTACGGCCGTTACACCCCAAAATCGCGTCATCGCTACCGTTACCGTTACGGCGACTGCTACCACTATTGTAAACTATGGCATCAAGGGCATGGCAAATACATTGTTTGGATTGATTCATAGAGATAAGGGTAAAACTACTAGAGACAGAAAATGCAAAATTGGTGTTGGTTATGATGACGAGGAGTATCAACCTCTCGAAGGTGAGAAAAATTCGAGTTCTTCAAGCGAAGATAACGAGCCTTCTAGGTTTGAACTGAAAAAAGTAACAAATATTAACTTACGTGTGTGGTAATAACTTGCTTTCTTTATAATTTATTTGACTATAATATTAACAAAGTGTTATTTTACCAATCTTTTGTACTTGTTATTACATGTGCTAATAATTTATTTTGTTGTTATGTTAGATGGCTCCTGGAAAGAAGTTCAATAGTCAGCCCGATCATTCAAATTTTTAGCCTGACTAGATTCTCGGTCCTATTATTGTTGGCAGCAGCATTGGTGAGATAGGAGCTACCCCCTCTCTTTTGGGGGCTATTGCACCATCTCCTTCTCCGGGACCTGTTGCACTCTCTCCTCTTCCTGGGGCTGATGCACCCTCTCCATTGACACAGATTAGTGGCACAGGTATGATAATTTTAGTTTGTAACTGTGTACTCATAACCCAATGAAAATCTCACTTAATACGCTAAGAAAAATCATTACATAGATGATCTAGATAAAATGATTGTAGTTTTAATCCCTTGGTTTTCTCTTGCCAAACAGGTGCATCTTTGTCAAGGCGTGTGAGGGGGCCTACACTTGGGAAAAAAATATATAAAATATTTACCTGCAATGACAGAAAAAAGCTGGTTGTTTCAGTTCCTGAAAAAATTCAAGCATTCAGTGGGATAAATGCCACTGCAGTGGCAAATGAATTTGGCGTTCAAATTCGAAGGATGTGCCCTATTTAGGGTTTTACACATAATTGGCATGACGTTGATTCTGTTATTAAAGCGGCCATCATACAGGCCGTCAGAGTAATAATTTCTAATTTCATGTATACATTATACTTCTAAAATTGCTAATTTCCTTTGATAAATTAAATTCATTTATGATGGTTGTAGGAAAAATTTGACATGACCAATGAAGATGATGCCAATGATTTAGACGAAATTATTTCCATCGAGAAGTGTCACCGTCTTCATAAAGATTGAAAGTGTAGCATGAAGAGGCACTATCTTGATTTTTCTCAAAGAGGTATTGACTCGTACAATCATCCCTATTCTAGAGTAGACAAAGATGGCTGGAGGTTTTTGATTGATCGTATATTCACTGATCCAAAATTTGAGGTAAATAATACTAACTATAATTACAATTTTCAATTTACATATCTATTAACTAATATCTTAGCATTTATAGAAACGATTGATAGCTAGAAAAAGCAATAGAAGCTACCCTAGAACCATACTATGGGTCTCGATTATTTCCCGCAGCAATGTCTATTGAGGTGAACTAAATGCCTAGTAAAGTAACACATTGTTATTGCTATTATCTAGTAATTGTTATAAAAGAGAAAGAATACGAAAAAACGTGTATCTCATTGTGAGACATACACGTATTTATTAAGCAAATGAGACCCTCCAATAGATACTGTGGGCATTTTCACAAGTTATTATTGATACTTATTATCTTAATACTATATATATATTAACAACCCCTTCAAGTTGGAGCATAAATATCAATCATGTCCAACTTGTTACAAATATAGTGAACCTGGAGCCCAGGCAGTACCTTAGTAAACATGTCAGACAACTGTTCACCAGAACGAATAAAGCCAAAATCGATAGTGCCGTTCTTATACTCGTGGCGGATGAAATAACAGTCAATCTCGATGTACTTAGTCCGCTCATGAAACACTAGATTAGTAGCGATGTAGACAGCTAACTTATTATCACACCACAACTTGGTACGACCCATAAGCGGTTCGTCTAATTCAGTGAGAAGTCGAACCCACATGATTTCAGACATTGCCAAAGCAATAAACTTGTATTCCGTCTTAGCACTAGATCTCGACACCATATCTTGCTTCTTTCTTTTCTACGAAACCAGGTTTCCACCAACAAAGACAGAGAACCCTGATGTGGATCTCCTATCAATCGGGCATCCTGCCCAGTCTGCATTAGAATAACCCTTGGTACAAAAATGACCCCGATCAATAAATTGTAGACCCTTCCCTGGGTTAGAATGAAGGTACCGTAGAATACGAACCACTGCATTCCAATGAGGAATGCGGGGATCAGACAAACTGATTCATAATGCTGACAGGATAAGTAATATCTGGTTTAGTCATGGTGGTCAAATAATTAAGTTTTTCCACCATTCTGCGATACCTGTCAGGATGAGGAAACACATCACCGTCACCGGGAAGAAATTTCACTCGGATCCATCGGGGACTCCACACTTTTTGCATTCAGCGGGCCGGCATCTCGCAAAATATCAATCACATATTTCCTCTGAGAAATAAAAATCTCATGCTTACCTCTGGTCACCTCGACTCCCAGAAAATACCACAAGTGCCCGAAATCTTTAGTTTGAAATTGTGTGCAGAAAGGCCCTCAGGCTACTAATCCCAACACGGTCATCACCAATGATGACAATATCATAAACATATACGAGAAGAATATAGCCAGAGGCTATCCGACAAAAGAACACAATATGATCTTTGTCCGACTGCTGCAGACTAAACTGTTGCACCATCGTGTTAAACCTTCCAAACCAGGTCTGGGGAGATTGTTTTAAACCATACAAAGAACGACGAAGGCGACACACCAGATCAAACACCCCCCCCCCCCCCTAAGCAAAAAATCTGGGAGGTTGCTCTATATAGACTTCTTCCTGAAGATCGCCATAGAGAAAGGCATTCTTGACATCCAATTGATAAAACAGCCAATTTCGAGTGGCAGCGAGAAAGAAAAAGGTGAATGGAAGTCATCTTGGAAACATGAGAGAAAGTCTCAAAGTTGTCAACACCATAAGTTTGAGCATAACCTTTTGCAATAAGACGTGATTTCAAGCGAGCCAAAGAGTCATCAGGATTCACCTTTACAGTGTAAAGCCACTTGTAGCCAACTGCCTGCTTTCCGACAGGAAGAGAAACAAGATCCCATGTGCCATTATTATCCAGGGCAGGCATTTCCTCCAACATAGCAGAACGCCAACCAGGATGGGAGAGAGCCTCTAAAACATTACCATGAACAACAGTAGTATCAATTGTAGAAATATAAGCACGTAAAGAAGCTGACAAGCCCTTATAGGAGTCAACATATCGGGGGTGATCCCGACAGAGACGATAAGGGCGGCGAGCAACAATAGGGGGCTCACTTACCGGTGGATCAACCGACGAGAGAACTGGCCCAGTAGGAGCCGGATCACAGTAGGGCGAAGCTGCAAGAGGTGGCACCAGGAGCAGCTCAGAAGAGGAGGCAGGAGGATCAGTTGTAATCTGAGAGATCAAAAAATCGGCAGACAAAGGGGAGGGAGGTGACTCACGACCCGGAGGTGGAATAGGAGAAGGAGAATAGAACGGGGTCGACTCCAGGAAGGTAACATACCAAGACACAACAAAACGACGAAGCGCAAGACAATAACACTGATACCCCTTCTGGTGTTGAGGGTAGCCAAGAAACACACATTTGAGGGCACGAGCATCAAGTTTAATGACCTGTGGCCGGGTGTCACGCACATAGCATACGCAACTAAAGATTTTAAGAGACATAGAGTGCCCAGATAACATAGGAGCTAACAAAGACATCGGGGAAATACCACCCAAGACAGTAGATGGCATGCGATTAATATAATAACTTGTAAGAATAGCCCCACTCCAAAAATGATGAGAACATGCATATGACATAGGAGAGCACGGGCTATTTCCAAAACATGTCTATTTTTTCGCTCAGTCACCCTATTTTGTTTGGGAGTATCAGGACACGACGTCTGATGAAAAATGCCATGACTCACTAGAAACTCCCTCGTGGCAGTAGACATATACTCTCTCCCATTATCACTATGTAAGATCCTAACACAGGTACCAAATTGAGTTTGCACAGTCTTACAAAATGAGAACACAGATAAAACCTCAGATTTATTTTTCATTAAATAGAAAAAAGTGGCATGAGAGTGATCATCGATAAAACTTACAAAATAACGAAAACCAAATAAAGAGGTAACCGGACTAGGTTCCCAGACATCATAGTGTACTAACTAAAAGAGAGCATAAGCTCTTTTATTGACTCGAGACTTGAAAGGCACACGCAGGTGCTTGGCGAAATGACATGACTAACACTTAATAGTAGACACATACCTTAAATTAGGGTAAAGAATTTTAAGACTAGACAAACTAGGGTGCCCAAGACGACAATGGATATCAAGGGCAGAAGAAAAGGTAGAGTACGCCTGAGCAGGAGCATCATCTAGTAGGTACAACCCCCCCGAGACCCGTCTTTTACTGATAATCCTCTTTGTCATAAGATCCTGAAAAATACAAGAATCAGGAAAAAATGTCACGGAGCAACTCAAATCAGTGGTAATCTGACTGATAGATAATAGATTGAAGGGATTCTCAGGAGTATGCAAGACATTGTATAAACAAAGGGTAGAAGTTGGTGTCGCAACACCACAACCCTCAACAGCTAAGGAGGAGCCATTAGCCCCGAACACACCAGCGCGACTAGGGGTCAACTTATAATCTGATAGAATACCTAATGATCCAGCCATGTGAGTAGAAGCGCCAGAATCAATAACCCAGGTGTGGAGGGTAGCCACACATGCAGTGGGATTACCTGCAAATGTGGCTGCTGGTACTTCAGAAGAACTCGTACTCTGTCCAATCTGACCATACATATACTGGCCATACTCTGTAGCAGTCATCTCTAGAACTCGTCTGGTCGAAATAGAGGCCTCATGAGGACTTGGCTGGATATAGTCTTGTTGGCTGAAATCAGATGTGGCATTGGCCACCAGTGGGGGTTTCCCATGAAGCTTGTAACAGTCACTGCGAATGTGTTCCCAGATCCCACAATAGTGGCATGTACGGGTCTCACGACTACCATCACGACCTCCTCCACGACCGGACTTGTTACCACCACCACCACTCGACCGCGGCCTCGACCGTTGCGGCCACCATGAAAACCCACTAAAGCAGACTGATCGGAGGTCTCAATAGGAGATGTACCAGTACCATGAGACTCATCCTAATAGGACGCTCGACTCACACATCATAATGTCTCAAAGAGAGTGGGAATGTTGGCCCCAGCAAGGATCTGAGAGCGAGTGGAGTCAAACTCGGAATCCAAACTAGCTAAGAAGCACACCACCAACAGTTGCTGCCGCTGCTGCTGAAATTGAGACAACTGATTCGTGAACGGGAGAAGGCAATCAAACTCGTCAGCCAAAATCTTGAATTACATAAAGTGATCATGAAGAGGCTTCCTGGACTGCTGAGAGTGAAAGAAGCCTTTCATGACATCATATAGGCGGGAGAGATCAATTGTGGAAGAATATATCGATTCTAATGAGGACCAGATCTCTCGCATAGTATCAGTGTTCGCCACTAAAGCCTGAACTGAAGGTTCCATCGAGTTGAGCAGCTAACTAAATATCCGGGCATCATCCCGGGTCCAAATCCGGAAGGTTGCTGATGTTTGTGATGGAGGGTTATCAAATAGGTGGGAATCGAGCTCCATTCTTTGAAGAGACTTAAGGACGCTCTTCTTCCATAGAGCATACCCATTGTTGGCGCCATCGAGTCGCCGATCGACTAACCGTGTGGATGATGAGACAACCTTTGTGGTACGCTGTCGGCCACCTTCAACCTGAGATTCGCGAGTCACCGAATCCTCTGACATCCTTGTCTACTAATAAGGAGACCAAAAAAAATATCACGGAGCACAAGTTACATCCGTACGGGAGAATAACCGAGAACTGTGCGAAACCCTTACTGCATCATCGAACCAGCATACCATAGCCCATTGTACAAACTAGACAGATGCAGTGAGGGAAAGAGAAAAATTCTCTGGAAGGAACTGCCGGAGGTTCAGCGAGGGTCGGTGAGGCTTGTCGGTGAATGCTAGCGGTGGTCTGCGAGGAGGCTTGAAGACTGTCCCAGAGAGTGAGGTAGGTCGCGAAGGCTTGTTGTGGTCGAGGGAGGCCTGGTGGAGGTCGGCGGTGGTTGGCGAAGGGCCGACGGTTGTCGGCGAGGGTCGGCGAAGGTCCGACGAGGGTCGGCAAGGGGCTTGGAAGGGTCGGCAGTGGCTGGCGGCTAGGGTTTGTGGCTGGTCGCAATGCGAAGGTTAGGGTTTGTGGCTGGCAGTGGATAGATTACGGGCCGGCGTGGGTCGACGGAGGTCCGACGAGGGTCGGCAAGGGTCACTAAAGGTTTGACGATGGTTGCGACGCAAAAATTAGGGTTTGTGGCTGGTGGCGACTGGAGGGACTGAAGGTTAGGGTTTGGTAGTTAGGGTTCCATGGCTCTGATACCATGTTAGAAAAGAGAATGCATGAAAACGTGTATCTCATTGTGAGACGTACACGTATTTATTAAGAAAATAAGAGCCTACAATAGATACTGTGAGTATCTTCACAGGTTATTGTTGATACTTAATATTTTAATACTAAATAAATATTAACAGTAATCATATCGTACTTTATTTGAAACTCACAGGCAGAGGAAAATGATGGTGAATCATCGGATTTTTGTGATTTCTACGAGAAATCACACAAGTCCAAGAAGACAAGAATGGATTGATCTTGCCTGTAGTGTACTACATGTAGGCATCCAACAAATGAGCACTTATATTGATTATTTACTTAGTGACTAGACAATATAACTAATTCATCTTCCTCTTCTTTTTTTTATTTTTTTTTATTTTTTTTATAATAACATGTTGAGATGACAAGAGTTCGAGATGAGGCTTTCCAATTTGGGACGCCGATGACTCAAGAGGCTATTTCTAAGACAGTTCTTGGGAAGAAGGGATATCTTAGAGGATTTGGGGTGGGACCAAAACCGCCTTCATCTTCTTCTAGAGGGGATGTTGATTCACAAGCATGTGATGCAGAGGTTGAAAAACTAGAACTCGAGGTGAATGCACTCCGTGAGGGGCGCCAAAGAGACCGGATAGAATGAGAAGTGCAACAAAAACAAATCGATCAGCCCCGAAGCATCTTAACACAGCTCATGCAAGATCGTCCAGGTATATGATTTTGTTCATTGTTATTGCACGAGCACTTCCCTCTTGTCTAAACAAACTTGTACAAACCGACGGCACTCTAATCCGACACCCGAGTAGAGTTTTAGAGCTTATAATGTACAAAAAGTTAACGAAAATGGCTTGTTCGGGGGGGACAAAAACTAAAAACAGCCACTAAACGACTTGGGAAATTGCACGAGCATCTCACTATTGTCTAAACAAACTTGTACAAACCGACGAAACTCCAATCCGACACTCGTGTAGAGTTTTAGAGCTTTAAATGTAAAAAAGTTAAAGAACATGGCTCGTTCGGGGGCAAAAACTAAAAATAGACACTAAACGGCTTGGGGAATTGCACGGGCATCTCACTCTTATCTAAACAAACTTGTACAAACCAACGGCACTCCAATTCGACACTCGCGTAGAGTCTTAGAGTTTAAAATGTGAAAAAGTTAACGAAAATGGCCCGTTCGAGGGGCAAAAAATAAAAACAGCCGTTGAATGGATTGGGAAATTGCACGAGCACCTCCCTCTTTTCTAAACAAACTTGTACAAATCAACGGCACTCCAATCTGACACTCGCGTAGAGTCTTAAGCTTAAAATGTGAAAAAATTAATGAAAACGGTCCGTTTGGGGGGCAAAAACTAAAAACAGCTACTGAACGGCTTAGGAAATTGCACGAGCACCTCACTCTTGTCTAAACAAACTTGTACAAACCAACGGCACAACAATCCGGCACCCGAGTAGAGTCTTAGAGCATAAAATGTACAAAAAGTTAACAAAAATGGCCCGTTGGGGGGGAACTAAAAACAGCCATTAAACAGATTGAAAAATTGCACGATCACCTCACTATTGTCTAAATAAATTTGTACAAACCGACGGCACTCCAATCCGACACTCGCGTAAAGTTTTAGAGCTTAAAATGTAAAAAAATTAACAAAAATGGTCCATTCAGGGGTAAAAACTAAAAATAGCCACTAAACGGCTTGGGGAATTGCACGAGCACCTCACTCTTGTCTAAACAAACTTGTACAAACTGACAGCACTCTAATCCGATACCCGAGTAGAGTCTTAGAGCTCAAAATATGAAAAAAGTTAACGAAAATGGCCTGTTTGAGGGGCAAAAACTAAAAACAGCCACTGAACGGCTTGGGAAATTGCACAAGCACCTCACTATTGTCTAAACAAACTTGTAGAAACCGACGGCACTCCAATTTGACACTCGCGTAGAGTTTTAGAGCTTAAAATGTGAAAAAGTTAACGAAAACGGCCTGTTCGAGGGCAATAACTAAAGACAGCCACTGAACGGCTTGAGAAATTGCACGAGCACCTCTCTCTTATCTAAACAAACTTGTACAAACTAACGGCACTCCAATCCAATACCGTGATAGAGTTTTAGAGCTTAAATTGTGAAAACAATAACAAAAACAGCCCGTTCGGTGAGGGCAAAAACTAAAAACAGCCACTTAACGGCTTAAAATCTTCTATTTTCAAATGAAATGTTGGGAATGATGAAATTGTCTTGGATGATTGTTTTATGATAAGTATGTTATGAAATTCATGTATGCTTTAATACTATATGGTTTAATTCTCTCTGAGATTAGTGTAATTGTTATAAAACTGAGATGAATAGTTAGTAAGTAGTTTTAATTTCTATTGGGTTTTGAGATTCAGGCTGTGCCTTAGTATATTCTGTTGTTTGCGTTTGATAGGTCATCTAATAATTTGGAATTATTCAAAAAGTAGAGAAAATTTTGCCGAATTTTTATGGGTTTTATACTTAGAATTTTTTTAAAAAATTTTGGGATGCAACGATTTTTAAAATAAGTTGAGTTCAAGAGTTTCTTTAGAAGATTGATGAGATATACTCTTTGAAAAAAAAAGAACAAAAAAAAGAAAAATGAGATATACTCACTTGCTAATAGTTTAATATTCTAATTGATTCAGTCTAAGAATCCATCACAGCCTGGAGGAAGATTTATGAGATGATAGAGATGGCTTTATCAGACAAGGAAAAAATACTTGCTGCTGAGTATCATCAGTCGTTTACAAAATCAGACATTGCAATATGATTAGAGACCGAGATTGTTGAGTTAGTTGAAGTTAGTGGTCAGAAATGAGTAAAGAATTTTAATTTTTCTTGGTACTTCTGTTTATTGAAATTTTATTTAACAAGCGTACTAAGAGTGTATTAAGGTGGTGGTTTATGTAATTTAAGTTTTTTCAGAACATTTATGATTTTAGAATGAATGGTAGTTTTTTTTTATTAATCTTTGTATGCACACAAGTTACATGTTTACTTTATGAATTGTTAATAGTTTGCTCTAAAAGTACTTTTGTGATGCAATGATCAATAAGTATTACACATCTTTTTGAATATACATAAATTATTGATTATAAGTTTATTTGTATATGGATCACAGGTTTAGTTCGTGAATTGATAATTATTTGTACTAGTTAGTGTTTTATTTAATGGAGTTATGAATACTAATAATAATAATAATATTAATAATAATTATCGTTGTCAATTTTTTTCTGACTAAAATATTATATTGCGAAAAATAACTTTTGGCGACTAAATAATTTGGTCGGCAAAAATATCAAAAAATTTAAAGGTTTTTGCCGATGATGCTATTTTGTCGCAAAAAACACCTTTGCCGACCAAATGGATTTGTTGGCCAAGGGTATTCAAAAAATTTAAAAGTTTTTACTGACGACACTATTTGGTTGCCAAAACACCTTTTCCGACCAAATGACTTGTCGGCGAAAGGCATTCAAAAAAATTTTAGGTTCTTGTCGATGACACTATTTGGTCGCCAAACACCTTTTGCCGACCCAATGGTTTGGTCGGCAAAGGTCCCTTCACTTTGTTGACTAAAGAATTGGTCGCCAATGCCTCTTCTTTATCGACTAAATTGCTTTAGCAACTAATCATGTTTGTCGGGAAAAGTATATATTGCCAACTACAGTTTTGGTTGGGAAAACTCTAGGATCTTTGGCGACTAACGTGATTTTGGTCGGTGAAAGTTTTTACCCACTTGCCTTTGCTGACGACAAGGGTGACCAAAATATTTGGTCGGAAAAGGTTTTTGTGGACCAAAAATTAACTTTTGCCACCTAAAAATTTGGTCCACAAAAGTGTATTTTCTTGTAGTAATTGGGGGCACGAGAATATTCATCATGAATTAGTTTAATTCTTGTTTTCTTTTTATCAATTGAAGTTGAGTAAATAGTTCCATAGGGTTATTTTGTGTAATCAAGAATAATTATTGCTATGTGTGGATTCTAGAAAGTGGATTTTAACTCACGTATTTCCCTATGCCATTTTTAGGTCTTGGAAGTGTATAGGACCTGTCTCAGACCATTATTGATTAACATTATTGATTTTGGAAGGAGACTTACCACATCAATATAGTAGTTTAGATTGAACAACCTTCTCGTTAATGTGTGCTTAATGTGTGTTCGATTTGACTTGCAACTTTGTGGCACTTTTGCTGTCGTGGAATTACTTCGTTTCACTCGTATTGAAATTGAGATCCTTTTGTGTTTAAGTTTGTCACCCGGTGGACTATTTCATTTCAAGGAAAAAATTTAAAGGGAAAAAGGTTCCTATTATTTGGCTCAAATAAGTGTTGTTTACGTCTTTGTATGATTGGGTTGTGATGGAAGAAAAAGAGGATGTTCCTTCTATGAACTTGTGAGAAGTTATATTACTAAATATAGTTCTATTTTTTGTATTGGGTACCTATATATAGTTTTGTTAACCAAGCAGTTTTGTTACTAAACTTATTTCAAATATGGTGTATTAAACATCTTTCCAACATTACATCAGAATGGTGATTTCCAAACATGAACTACTTTGATCTCTCTTCCACTTAGTTATCCATTTCTTTGTGTTTTAATTTTTTGTTTCCAGATATACATGTAGTAACCCATTTAATTGTGCAATCTATGATGATAGTTGTTAGTTGTACTAATTTTGTGCAATCTATGACTCATTTGTGTTTTTTGATGAGTTTCTCTCATTTGTTTTTTTTTTCTTAATGTGGTACATTTGTTGTTTTATTCAAATACAATACTTTATTTATTTGCTTAAAAGGTGATTTTGATTGGGGTTGAATTTTGCGGGGACCTCTTAGAAGGTGTTTGATTTTTGTTCGAGTCAAATTGGTTCTTGTTTGAGTCTAATTGACATATATGACGATGATCATCTGTAATCTAGAATGCATTCTTGAGGGATTCACTCACTTTATCTGGATTGTTGAATTTTCATTACCATAATATATGAAATTTGTTCAACTAAATGTTGAGTCATTGAAATAGGTACATGTTATTTTATCTTTAGATTGCTTATTTTGCATTTGATAAACTAGATCTTACAATTGATTTTTTTTTCTTCTAAAATTCACCTTGTGACATTTGATAGGAGCCTATGTACAAAATAAATTCAAAAGGCCTATTTTGGGGAGGTAAATTTTGTGTTGTTGCTAGAAGAAAAGGAGTGTGGAGGTTCAGTTAGTGCCATAATAGGGTTGTTGGTTTTGATTGAGAATAGTTTGTGATAGAACTGCTTGGAAGGATAATTAGCTTTTGTGGGCTTAAATTTGTGGAAGTACCTTTCACAGGTCATTAGGAGCAGAATTAAGGCTCCAGGATTGGGGAGGTCAATTTAATTTGGGGGGCCAATTAACTAAAAATTTTCCTACAAAAAATAGATAACATCTATTCAAGGAATTTTCAAATTAATGATATTTCAATGCTTGGCCAGGTGTTTAGAAATTTTTCCAAGCACAAACTAGCCTTCGAGAGCAGCCTGCAACATAACCAAATCATGACTTGCATGCTATAGATGGCACGTGCAAACACAGACTTGCACTTCTTGTTCCTGCTAACTTTGTCTACTGGATTAAGATTTTATGTACTGTCATTTCAATCAGTTTGAGAGCAATTACTGAGATTTCTTCTTCATGCAGGAGATTGGATTTAAAATGTTAGATCTATTAGAAACAGAGAAGATAATTAAAAAACTAAGAGTGCATACTGATGACATATCTTTTACATATTTAGGTATTTCTTATAGCCTATCAAATGTTCTTGCCTTGAGTTTGTAACCAGGTATGCTGCCATTTAAGAACTTTGTGCTTCAACTCTTAGCTCATGTTATTTCTTTAACTTAGCTTTTTAATGTTTTTTTTTTATAATTTCAATTGACAGAGACATGAAGGAACTTATTGTCAATCAGATCAGCTGTAGATTTGGCTGAATATTTTAGTTTCCTTTTTTAGTTTAGATATGATTGCTGTAAATCT
>JAOTRH010164433.1:0-12692 GCA_034768845.1 Heliamphora exappendiculata
GATTTTTAAAATATTTTTGAGGGTTATAAAAATCCGTTTAATTAAAATAAATTTATTAATTTTGAAAATCACACGATCTGAAAGAATCAAGCATCTTTTCGTGTACACGATTCCAAATATTTTAGTTTATCAAATCATCTTTCGAAAATCACACGATCTGAAAAAATCAAACTCCTTTCTGTGTATACGATTTCAAAGATTTTGATTTATTAAACCATCTTTACGTGTTTAAATATGTAACATATAAAATTTAATAAATACACAGTTTTTCCTCCAGCTTTTCAGTTTAAGTAGTGATTAAAGGTATTTATTAATTTTATTTTTCGTTCCACATTTTTAGAAAATTAATAATTTATTTCGATTAAAAAAATTTTCATTTAATTAATTCAAAATTCAAAATTAATTTTCATGTTTTTTTAATATATCTAATTTTTTTAAAAAAAATCATCTTAAACGTGATATTTTGTAAAAAATAAAATAACTAAAAAAAATTAATTAATTAATTAATTAATTAAAAAAAATTTATTTTATTTTTTATTACAAAATATTTTAATTAAAACTAAATATTTGAATTAATTAAATTAACAAGATAAATAAAATTAATAAATATCTTATCTACGCAGTTAATAAATAAATACAAAATAAATATAAATTCTAATTTAATAATCATATCAAAACTCTAAAGAGTTTCAATTTCCTATTAAATTTCTAATTTTTCAGTTAATGTATAATTCGGACTTTTTCGATTGCATTAGGATTCTTCAATCATATCAATCATTAAAGCTGGAATAGTATTTCCGTTAGGGATGCTTCTTCTGAAACAGTGTTTGGGATTACGCCACAGCAGCTTGGGAATCCGAAACAGTCAATCAAAAAACACCTGGAATTGTGCCCTGAATTGCGCTGCGTTTGGCAGCCAAAACAGTTTTCTTCGGCGCCATTTGGACGCTGCTTTTTGCTTAAAATAGCCTGGTTTGTTGCGGTTTGCTTTGGAAACTTGGAAAAATACTGAAACTGATTGGAATCCATCGCCGCTTCTGGTTTTTTTTTTTTTTTGGTTTGGGAAAACCACTTGTTTCAGTTTGGAATTGCTTCAGCAACGCTTTGATTGGCTTTGCTGCCCACTGAAACCACTGAATGGTTTAGCAATCAAACAGCCCACTAAAACCACTGTGATTTGTGCTAATCACCGATTGGGAATTGCTTCACCGAAAACCACTATGCTTTGCGCTTTGCTTTTGATTGGGACTGGCGACTGTAGCCGAAAAGTGCTGCGCCAAACACTGTTTTTCCGCCGCTGCCGGCTGTCTTGTGTCGGCGGCCTCTTTTTCCTCCTTTTCTTCTTCTTTTTTTTTTATTATTATAATCCAAAAAAATAAAACTGGAGAAAACAAACAAGGCTAAAACCACCGGAGCCACCACCGGTTGCCGCTGCCTTCCACCACCGGTTGTCGCCGCCTCTCCTCTGTGGAAATTGATGATCAGCTAAAAGTCCAGTTATTCCACCGATCGCTTTCTAGGGCAGCACATAGATAGTTTCTCTCCTTAGATGTTGCAAAGACGAGGACATGGGAAGACATTGCCATCGTCTTTGTCAGTCAGTATAACTATAACGTCCAGCTAGACGTTATTACTCGGGAAATCGAAACCACCCGACAGGAAAGCCGGGAATCATTTGTTGATTTTCGAACCAGGTGGAGGGGAAATGCGGCCAAAATGACGAATCGGCAAACTGAGAAGGAATAAGTGAGGATTGTAGTCAAGAACCTCCAATCTTCTCTAATATACTTTGCTTGTGATAAGCCCAACATCCTTTATTTTTGATCTCGCACAAGCTTGATCTCAAGAATGTGATTGGCTTCTCCCAAGTCCTTCATATCGAACTGCCCAGATAACCATACTTTAACTGTAGATAATGCCCCCACATCATTTTTGATGAGCAAGATCTGGTCTACATAAAGTACTATGAAGATCACCACATTTTCGTCAGCTTCTTGTGCACACAGGACTCATCTAGACTTTGATCGAAACCATAAGACTTTATAGCTTGATCGAATCGAGTGTTCCAAGACCTCGATGCCTGTTTAAGTCCATAAATAGATCTCTTAAGCTTACACAACACGTGTTCCTGGCCCTTTGTATTGAATTCGTCTGGTTATATCATATAGATACATTCGTCAAGACTTCTGTTAAGAAAAGCTGTCTTGATGTCCATTTGCCATATTTTGTAATCAAAATGTGCGGCAATGGATAAGAAAATTCGGATATACTTAAGCATGGCTACCGGCGAAAAGGTTTTCTCATAATCGATCCCTTCTTTCTGAGTGAACCCTTTAGCAACAAGCCTAGCTTTGAGGGTTTTAACATTCCCGTTTACTCCTCTATTCCTCTTGTAGATCTATTTACATCCAATGACTTTTATCCCTTTTGGTGGTTCTACAAGTTTTCAGACCTGATTAAAATACATAGATTTCATATCTGAGTTCATAGTTCTTTGCTAAAGATCTGCATCTTTATCTTGAAGTGCTTCATTGCAGTTATAAAACTTGGTATCTAGTTCTGCAGGGATCCTCTCAAAGGACTCTCCCAAGAATATATACCGGTCAAGTTGATGAACAACCCTCCCACTACGACGAAGCACTACTTGTATCTGTGTACTAACAATAATAGGCTGTGCAGAATCTGAACCCTACGTGTAACACCCTGGTTCAGACCCTAGTAGTAGTAACCACCTAAATTGTAACAACCCAACCCGAATCTTAGTTGTAACAGCCCGGACTGTAACTATTCGTAGAACGATCTGAGCCTAAATACTAGTATTAGCAACAGTTAGTTGACGAGAACTTAGGTCGCTACATGAACAATGAAAAATCCTAGCTCAACTTGAAACCCTAATTTGAACTGAAAATCCTAAAAAGGCCAAATACTCATAAGCAAAACCCTAACACTTAAAAAAGTCTCGGAACAGTTTGAATTAAGTAAATAACATAAAATATTAAATTAAAAATAAAAAATTCTCATAAATAGGGTAAAATGACTATTTTACCCTCAGTATAGCAAAAAGTCCTAAAAATCAAAAATTTCATACATGAACACCCAAAATTAGATATTTATATATAATTAATTAAAAAAATACAAATTAACAACAAAAATGACCAAAGATCAAATTACTCTTGCATGGCTAGCCACCTAGGAGAATGTGCCCAAAAAGCTACTTTGTACCTTTTTAAGCTTAAAAATGAAAAAATATATATAAATTAAGTATTATTTTGACCAAATACTTTTTATACAAGTAATATATATACTAATATAATAATATAGGTCAACAAGGCAAACAAATAATTATTTAAAATCTCTATATATTAAATAAGTCAGAAAGTCAATTCTAGTCAAACTAGCTTAATTTAGCTTAAAATTCTACACCTATTTAATTATTATTTGGGTTGGTATACTGCAAACCTTATTTTTAGTATTTAATTATATTTTAATAAAATTAATTTTTTATTTTATGAGAATCTTTATGAGTAATGTATATTTATCATTTCTTTGATATGCATGGATGTCTAATATTCTGTATAGTATTTAATATGGTGTGTAAAGTACGGCTTACACACAGAAGACCAAATTTTAAGTTCTTACAGAATATAAGTTTTATGTTCACAATTTATATGGAAATAGACATACCATCGGTACGACTGTGGAACAGAGTTTTAGTAGACCTGTCTTGATTACGGGGAACAGATAATAGCGTCATCTATTGTTCCGACTCTCTGTGTCAGTACACTTTATGCATATTGAACGGAACATTTTGGGTAGTTAATTTTGTACTGACTACTGACTATATAAATTAATTCACATCCCAAGGTTATTATGAATAGTGCTTATTCTCTTAATCTTAAAATAATTATTGATTTGCATATATCTAGTATTCGTTGTTTTGATTCATTAGAGGGTGCGATCTTATATGGGTCTATATTCCCGGTGAGTTGAATAGCGCTATTATTTATATGGCAAATATTAATTATTGACGGAATCCACGTCCCGAATGATCGGGATTGACGATAACCCCTTAAGGATGCTTATAAGTTTTGACCGGGCCAAACTCTGCAGGTGGATTTAATTATCCGGCAGTTAAATAAGTTAAGTAAAAGGGTTTAAAGAATATTAAAATACCAATTAAATTAAATTATTAGTAATTAAATTTAATTGGCGGGTATCAAAAATATTAACGTGGGAAGAAATTGTAAGCATTTAATAACATGAGCTCAATGCAAGAATGCCTTGAGATTATGGGTCAGAGTGCAATTATAGTTCTTTAGTGGTGTGAACAGTAATTTAGTATTTTTTGAAAATTGCAGAAACCGCTGCGGGTTTTTCATAATTGCATATACCACTATACGTCTTTCTTTAATTCCAGAAACCGCTGGTAGGTGTTTATATTTTACTGGAAGTTTAACTCATAATTACTCTTCAGATCCCTGCTGTAGCCCTATATATATGCGGGTAGACTGAACCAGTTTGAGATTGATACATCATATATCAGAGAGATCATGTCACATATAGTATTATTATGATATTATTTTTATTTTTCAAAACTTAAATATATTGGGGTTCGGTCGGTACGAGTTCTCGATAGACCGTAGCCCACACTACGTTCGAGGATCGCATAAGGGAATACAGTAGAAGATCTGACTGGAGTTTCAACTCGAAATCAAGTCGTAGTTGAAGATTAGATCGACAAGTGGTATTCTTCTGAATTAACTTTGGTTGCACGGGTTTGTTTTAATTGTTCTTCGTCAAAAATTTTATCTAGAATCCATTTCGACATTTGCCCATCTAGATAATTTTTTACAAAAAATTATTTTACAAAAATAATGATCTTACCGGTATTGCCTCCAACAAATTGGTATCAGAGCCGTTTTGTTTTTTGTTTACGATTATCGGAGCTGGGTAGATTTAGAACTGTTACTAACTTTATTTTGTAGGTATTCTAAATCCCGATTTTGTGATTATCCTTTATTTTCATGTTTGATTGAATGCGTGGATGATGATTTGATTATTTTTTAATCACGGGGGTTGACCGTGATAGATTATTAATTTTTAGATTGAATGTGAGCCTATAGGATATAAGTTTCGATATAAAATATTTTAGGTTCTTTAAGTTTTTTTTCTAATTTAATAGAAAGAAAGATAAATCTGAGGATCTCCTGTGCCGTCAAATTTCTCCATCTCAAGCATCTTAAAATTTTCTGGCAGCTTAGCATTTGGGAACAAATATAATCCCCCCACATCTAGCATGTATTCTTTAACCCATTTTGGCTTCCTAAGGACTTTTTCCATTCATTCAATCATTTTCACCAATGCAGACTCCCTGGATTAGGCTATATTTTCCTCCTCTACTACAACCTAACGTGGAACCCATGGTGGTACAACAACTGGCGGCACCTCTTGCCCTTGGTTACCTGCCTAGAAGTCCCCTCCATTCTCATTTTATCATCTTGTGGCTTATTTACCCCCGGCAAGCAAGCTTGGATTGCCCAAATTTGAGCTTGACACTGATTCTAAGCCTGCGTTTGCTGTTCAATTGCCATTCATATCTCAGTGATTACCCTCATCAGAATTGTCAAGTTCACTTCATTTTCTACCACCTCAACTGATTCTGAAGTTTACTCAGATACCCGATGAAGCCTTTTAGTTACTGATCTAACCCACACTCGTACTGCCTGTGAACCTTTCAACTCAATGATCTAAATTGAAGCAAAACCTGATAATCCCAAAAGAAAAATTACCGGTATCAGACACTTCTTGGAAAGGATCTAGGTAACAAATAACTGACACTCCAAAAGCCATAGACAGTTGACTATGAGTAGATATAACCACTGAGACAGAAACATGCGCCTGCTGGGCCCATATTGGCAGCATAACGATCCAACACCCGAGAACCAAGATGAAAACTAAGCAAGGGACCAACAAAACTATTAGGGTTGGTATACTGAAAATCATATTTTTAGTATTTAATTTTATTTTAATAAAATTAATTTTCTATTTTATGATAATCTTTATGAGCAATGTATGCATATCATTTCTTTGTCATGCATGGATATTTAATATTCTGTATAATATTTAATCTGGTGTGTAGAGTATGACTTACATACAGAAGATCAGATTTTAGATTCTTACATAATATAAGTTTTATGTTCACAGTTTAGATGGAAATGGACATACCATCGGTATGACTGCAGTATAGAGTTTTAGTAAGCCTGTCTTGATTACGGAAAGCAGATAACAGCGTCGTCTATTGGTCCAACTCTCTATGCTGGTACACTTTGTGTATATTGAATAAGACATTTTGGATAATTAATTTTATACTGACTATATAAATTAATTCACACCCCAAGGTTATTATGAATAGTACTTATCATCTTAATCATAAAATAATTATTGATTTGTATATATTTAATATTCATTGTTTTGATTCATTAGATGGTGCAATCTTATATGGGTTTATATTCCTAGTGAGTTGGATGTAGGTATTATTTATATGAAAAATATTAATTATTGACGGAATTCACATTCCGAATGATCGGAATTGATAATACCCTCTTAAGAAAGTTTATAAATTTGGACCAGGCCAAACCCTATAAGTGGATTTGATTATCTGGCGGTCAAATAAGTTAAGCAGAAGGACTTAAGGAATATCAAGATACCGATTAAATTAAATTGTCAGCAATTAAATTTAATTGGCGAGTATCAAAAATCTTAACATAGAGAGAAATGGTAAGAATTTAATAACAGGAGCTCAATGCAAGAAGGTCTTGAGATTATGAGTCGGAGTGAAATTACAGTTCTTTAGTGGTGTGAACTATATTTCAATATTTTATGAAAATTACAGAAACCACTACGTCTTTCCATAATTGCAGAAACCGCTGGTAGGTATCTGTATTCTACTGGAAATCTTATTTATAATTACTTTCTAGGTCCCTACTGTAACCCTATATATACGCGGACAGGCTGAATCAGTTTTATATCATGCTGTAACCCTATATATACGCAAGTTCTCGATAGTCCGTAGCCCATACTAAGTTCGAAGATCGCGTAAGAAAATACAGTAGAAGATTTAACAAGAGCTTCAACTCGAAATCAAATTGTAGTTGAAGAATCCATCGACAAAAGGTATTCTTCTAAATTAACTTTGGTTGCACAGGTTTTATTTTTTATCATTCGTCGTCAAAAGTTTTATTTGGAGCCCGTTTCGGCGTTTTTCTGTCAAATTAATTTTTTACCGAAAATCGTTTACGAAAACAATGATCTTGATAATTTTGCATTCAACAAATTTGTATCAGAGCCGTTTTATTTTTTTTACGATTATCGAGGGCAAATAGTTTTAGAACTGTTACTAAATTTGTTTTGCAGGGGTTCTAATCCCGATTTTATGATCATCTTTTATTTTCATGTTTGATTGAATGCGTGGATGATAATTTTATTTTTTTTATTTACGGGGGTTGACCGTGATAGAATAAATTTTTTTTAGATCGAATGTGAACCTACGAGACATAGGTTTCGATGTAAAAGTTTTATATTCTTTAAGTTTTTTTTTCTAATTTATTAGAAAGAAAAAAAAAGAACAGGTATGGAAGAACGAAGGCAGCGACAATCGGCGGTGGCTCCAGCGGTTTTAGCCGCGGATTGAAATTTTTTTTATTGGTTGCTTCAAAAGGTTTTTTTTACAAAAAAAGAATTTCTGGATAAAATAGAAAAAAAGGAGAAACATGAAGCAACAAAGAAGCGGTTCCAGGCACTGGGTTTGAAACAATTAAAAAACCAGAATATTTGGATTATGGCGGCGGCGCAAGCACCAAACAGCGCCTCCAAAGCATTTTGTTTCCCAAGTGGCGCAAAAGCCAAACAGCGCCTTAAGCTGTTTCGGCAATCAGTCCCAGTTTGGAGCAATTCCCAAGCAACGCCAAACAAGCGCCGGCTTTCCAAAGCGCTGAAGCTTGTTTCTGAAAAGAAGGCAGCAGTTTTCCAAGCAACGCAATTCCATCCCAATCCAAAACAATGGAGCAGCAGCATCCCATTCAAAAAGCAGCAACCCAGCGCAAAAAGCGGCGCCAAATGCCGCCTTGGCGGCGGGGCAATTTCCAAGCGCCATGCAGCTTTTAATTCCAGGCTATTCCCAAGCAGCGTTTGGCTGCTGTTTTTGTAACAAAGCAGTTTTTTTTGAAGATTACCTTTTTAATTAGGAGACTGAAAATCTTTAGAGTTACGATTCGATCATAAAATCATAATATTTTTTATTTTTATTATTATTTTTTATTAACTGCGTTGATGATATATATTGATTTTATTTATCCTATTAATTTAATTAATTTAAAAAATTAAGTTTTAATTAAAATATTTTATAATACAAAATAAAATTATATTTTTTTAATTAATTAATTTTAATTAAATAAAAATTTTTAGATATTTTATTTTTTACAAAATATCACGTTTAAAGATAATTTTTTTAAAAAAAATTGGATACTTTGAAAAAACGTGAAAATTAATTTCAGATTTTAAGTTAATTAAATTAAAAAATATTTAATCGAAATAAATTATTATTTTTTGAAAAATGCATATAAGAAAATAAAATAAATAAATACCTTTAATCACTATATTAGCTGAAAAGTTAGAAAAAAAACTGTACAATTATTAAATTTTATTTGTTACACATTTAAACACGAAAAGATGGTTTGATAAACTAGAATATTTAGATTCGTGTACACGGAAAGATATTTGATTCTTTTAACTCGTGTGACTTTCAAAATTAATAAATTTATTTTAATTAAATAAATTTTTATAACTCTAAAAAATATTTTAAAA
This sequence comes from Heliamphora exappendiculata, assembly GCA_034768845.1. Classification (NCBI taxonomy): domain Eukaryota; kingdom Viridiplantae; phylum Streptophyta; class Magnoliopsida; order Ericales; family Sarraceniaceae; genus Heliamphora; species Heliamphora exappendiculata. The sequence continues at coordinate 8,863 of JAOTRH010164433.1, forward strand.
ATCTAAATGAAAGAGAAAATTTATTCACAGATAAATTTCGCAGTCTCCATCACCAGTTTGTAGGCGATGCAATTAAATCCTACATGTTGGCAGTAAGACTTTTCTCTTCATCAGGCAAATTAATTATGGTATCGCCAGTATAAATCTTTTTTAGGGATAATTCTGAATAATTGTTAGTGTTAATCACTTCTCCATCTAAATGGTTCATTGCGAAGCGATTTATTTGGTATTATGTTATGGTTAACACTTAACTGTATATAATAGTATTCTCTTCATCTGAGTCACTACTATTATATACTGGACTGAAAATATGTTCGCTATTTAATTTTACTTGGCATGGTCAATTGCCTAGGTAGTAAAATTAAAAAGAATTGGTCTGTCTGATCTTATGATGGATAATAGACGTCCACCCATTGTGGCATGCTATTCTCAAGTTACTAAACTACTTGCGAATTTATTTTTAAAATGGTAGAGTGAACAAAATTAAAATGAATTCAAAGTTTTACTCATCATAATTAACGGTATTTTAATTATGTAATTCTCATGATTAAAATGACTTTCAACCCACTTGCTTTAATACTCAAAGAAAATAAACTAATGAAACTGAAATTTATTTAGTGAAAATGTAACTTTGATATAGTTTTAACTACAAATGGTATTCTTTCAATACCAGAAAATGTGTTTGTTTCTAAAAAATGTTCTTCCTCTGAGCCGAAAGGCATGAAAAAGAAAAAGTTTTAAAAACAGGAATACGCAGTTTCTAGGGTAGTTAGTAAACTACGGACTTGTGTAAAAAAGCCAAAAGGCAGATGTTTTCACTGCAACCAGACCCGGCACTGAAAAAAGTTATGTCAAGTATTTCTCATAAGGCAGAACAAACAAGATAATTTCTGTTCACTGGTTATGAAAACATGTTTAGCAGTATTATCTACTGGTACTTGGTGTGTAGATACGGGAGCCACTAATCATATCTGCAATTCATTGCAGGGGTTTCAGAAAATCCGACAACTTAGTGATTGGGAGATTTACCTGCATATAGGCTATAATACAAATGTAACAGCAGTTGCAGTAGGAGATGTCATTCTCAGTTTTGGTAGAGATCGGATTTTAATATTGAGATATTGTCTTTATGTACCTGCCATTAGAAGAAACTTAGTTTTCGTTTCTAGATTGGCCAAAGACGGATATTTGGTTTGTTTTAATAACTCTGTGATTATTAAGGATAATAAACGGGTTATCTGTTTTGGTACATTGGTGGATGATCTTTATATTATTACTCCAATCTCTCCTACACTACAACTAACTGAAATAAATAACACATCTATTTTACCATATAAGAGAAAGTTTTCTTGTTTAATAAATTAAACGTTTTTTTGGCACTTACGCTTGGGTCATATTAATCTAAAAAGGATAAATAGACTGGTAGCAGATAGATTTTTGAGTTCATTGAAAATGGAGACACTTCTAGTCTATAAATCTTGTTTAGAAGGTAAAATAACCAAGGGATACTTTTCGGCCAAAGACTATAGAACTAAAGAACCGTTGGAGCTAGTTCATTCTTATGTGTGTGGTCCTATGAAAATCCAAGCTAGAGGTGGCTTTGAGTACTTCATCAATTTTATTGATGACTACTCAAGGTATAGATACATTTACCTGATGTACCGCAAGTCTGAATGTTTTAAAAAATTTAACGAATTCAAGGCGGAGGCGGAGAAGTGTCTGGGTAAAAGTAACAAATCACTACGATCCAACTGTGGTGGAAAATATCTCTTTGGAAAATTTAAGAACTACTTGTCATTAGAGGGGATTACAAATTTGTTGACAGCACTTGACACTCTACAGCAGAATGGTGTAGCATAAAGAAAGAATAGGACTCTTATGAAAATGGTAAGGTCCATGATGAGTTATTCAGGTTTACCCGATTTATTTTAGGGACTCACTTTAGAGATAGCGGCTTTTATTCTGAACTTGGTACCTTCTAAGTCAATACCTTTTACTCCCACAGAATTATGGACCAGGCATAAGTATAGTCTGCAACACATTTGGATTTAGGGGTGTCCAACGCATGTGCTGAAAGAGAACGCGGGTAAGTTGGAACTGAGAACAGAAGTTTATTTATTTGTAGGGTATCCCAAGAGAACGAAGGGTGGTCTGTTTTATAATTCTAAGGATCAGAAGGTCATTGTTTGTACCAATGCCCGATTCTTAGAAGAGAATTATATTATGGATTACAGGCCTAAAAGCAATATTATTCTGGAATAACCAGAGAAAATATTAGTAGAATAGAAGAACAAGTCATTGATATTCCATTACCTCGTTATAGTGGGAGGATTATCGGGACAAGTGCAAATCATGAACATGGTGCTGATGCACAGGGTTCTAATTTCGCACAACATGTTATTGCTAATACATAGACATAGGTAGTGTCTCGTCATAGTGGAAGGATTGTTCATTAACCTATTTGGTATATGTTTTTGGGAGAATCGTTTGACAAGATCCCAGCAGAACTAGATACCAAGCCCTGTAACTACAATGAAGCACTAAAAGACAAAGATGTAGATCTTTGGCAAAGGACTATGAATTCGGAGATGGAATATATTCCAATCATGTCTGGGAACTTATCGAACCACCCGAAGGGATAAAACCCATTGGATGCAAGTGGATTTACAAGAAGAAGAGAGGAGCATACGGGAAGGTTGAGACCTTCAAAGCTAGGCTTGTTGCTAAAGGGTTCACTAAAAAAAAAAGGTATCAATTATGAGGAAACCTTTTTACCGGTAGCCATGCTTAAGTCTATCTAGATTCTCTTATCCATTATCACTCATTTCGATTACAAAATTTAGCAAATGGACGTCAAGACAGCTTCCCTTAACAAAAGTCTTGATGAGTGTATCTATATGATACAATCAGATGGATTCATTACAAAGGGTCAGGAGCACATGTTGTGCAAGTTTAAGAGATCTATTTATGAATTTAAGCAGGCATCAAGATCTTAGAACACTCGGTTTGATCAAGTTATAATGTCTTATGATTTTGATCAAAGTCTGGATGAGTCTTGTGTGTACAAGAAGTGTGATGAAAGCGTGGTGATCTTCCTAGTACTTTATGTAGACGATATCTTGCTCGTCGAAAACGATGTGGGGGCATTATCTATAGTTAAAGTATGGTTATCTGGACAGTTTAATATGAAAGACTTGGAAGAAGTCAGTTACATCCTTGGGATCAAGCTTGTGCAAGATTAGAAATAAAGGATGTTGGGCTTGTCACAAACAAAATATATCGATATATCCTTGCTCATTTTAGCATATAAGATTTTAAGAAAGGGTTTCTCCCTTTTTAGGTATGGAATCATTCTATCCAAGGATCAGTGTCCAAAGACACCTGATGAGATAGAGAAGATGAAGGCGGTTCCTTATGGTTCAGCAACAAGAAGCCTCATGTATGCTATGCTTTGTACTAAACCCGACATCTAGTTTGCCATTGGTATGGTTAGCAGAAATTAGTCTAACCCGGGGTAGAAGCATTGGACTTGGATAAAAAATATAATCAAGTACTTGAAAAGAATAGAGGATTATATGTTGATATACCAGGCAGACAGTCTAGTACCTTTGGGGTACACAAGCTTAGATTTTCAGTCAAATATAGAGTTTACATCAAGAGATAACCTTACAGATTCTTGGCAAAGAGCTTACCAACTAAGACTTTTTGGGAGTCAGATGTATGGTAATATGATTTTTAGTATAAGTGAGAGATTGTTAGGGTTGGTATACTGAAAATCATATTTTTAGTATTTAAATTTATTTTAATAAAATTAATTTTTTATTTTATGA
>JAOTRH010164444.1:0-12691 GCA_034768845.1 Heliamphora exappendiculata
ATCTCCTACGAACGTATAATGGAGACCGTAGGATTTATCTGTGACTAAACCCTTCTCCCACTTAATATTTTAAAAATCGAGAGTTTTACCCTTTTATTTATTTTAAACCATTAAACATATTTTAATTTCCGATTAAAATAAATTCAATTTTAATCAATTAAAATATTTCTTGTTTAACCATAATAAAATAAACAAAAAAAATTTTATTTAATTTTGCGAAAGAAATTAATTACCCAGGTTTTAATTAAAAAAATCTCAATTAATTTTTAAAAAAATTTAATAAATAATTATCTATTTATTTTTCCATTTTAAAAAAATATTAGAATTATTTATTTTATAAAATCGTTTTTCCTAATATACTTCTGATAATTAAAATCATGCATAAAAGGAAAAAAATAAAATAAACTCCATCTACGCAATTAAATAAAATAAATAAATAAATAATTAAACAACGAAAAAATAAATATAAATTAAGTCATTATGATCTGGGCCATTCGTTTAATCTTTTAATCCGACGGTTTCGAATCAAAGATTAAGCGCCTAGGGTTTTGGAACCCTAAACGAGCCGTCAAAGACCCGAAATTTTTCCTCAGCCTCCAGACCACCATCACAGCTCCGGACCACTGCTGGAATGTCAGAAAAATACTGAAAAAGAAGCCCAAATAGCCCCTTAAGTTGTCAAAAATTCTGCTGTGTAGGCAGCACTGCGCCGCCTTTTTCAACGGCTGTTTGACTGCCTTGCCGCCACTTTTGAATACCTAAAATATTATGGTAGGTAGAGCACATCGAGGTCTTGATCTCCAAAAAAATTTGCATCAAAATTCGAAACCAAAGTGCCTCAAAAAAATCCTCTGAGGGCCAAAATTTTTGCAGTGGCGCCACTGTGCGCGACCAGCTTTAAAGCACTTTTTGACCCATTTTCCTCCGTCGTCGAACCGCAACCGAACCACCATCGGATAGCTAATGGAAAATCTTTATTTCAGCAAAAAAATTACATCAAAAAAGATTCCTGAAAGTCCCGAAAACAAGCCTCAAAGACAGCCCCTGTTGTGGCCGAACGGCCCTTTTTCGCCGCTGCCTTATTCTTTTTCTTTTGTTTTCGTTTCTCGTTTTGTGTGATTCGATTACAATATTTATCCAAAATAAATAAATAAAATAATAGATTACATCATCAAAAACTTATACCCCACGTAGGAGGCGTACAACCGATCTAATTTCAAAATAAAACCGTCGAGATAAATGATTAAAAAACGATATAAACCAAATATTTATACATACATTCATATTATCGGATCATAACGACATAGGCTGCAAAACAAAGGTTAGCACAATGGTTTTTCATGAAAAACGCAATCATGGCTCTGATACCATTGTTGGAGCAAAAAAAATTTTGAACCAAAATCGTGACCGTAAAAAATGACGTATGCATTTTTCATGAAAAATGACAACTATATTAATTTTAATAGTAAGATACCTTTATGAAACTTGTCGAAAAATTTTAAGAAATCCCGAATACATTGAAGACGACCTTGCAATCTTCCCACGTATGTTCCGGATGCACTACAACGATCACGGTGTGTGGGCACCGATTCCGATCGAAAAGTTCTTCCTCTATTGGTTTCTTTTCACACACTTCTCTCAAAGAAGGCAAAATTAATTGCCAAAAAGAGAGAGGGGGCAGCGGCTATAGGAGAGAATTAGGGTTAGGGTTTCTCTTTTTCTCTCCTTCTTATATATATAAGCCTCTTCTTGATATATATAAGAATATATTATATTAAGTATACATTCTCCCTTTCTTAAAAGGATATGAAGATATATATATACTTAACATAAAAATAAACCCATCAACTCCTAGTGCCGGCCACTTATGGAGTAATCCCTAGGCATGCCAAAAATCAAAACCGCCCCTCATTATTTAATGTAATCCCTGATTGTCCCCGGCGGCAAAATCGGCATTCTAATTAAATTAAATAATAACCGAAACCAATAAGAAAAATATATGTGCGTGTAGTGGGCTACGTGAAGGATCACGATGAAGTATAGGACTCGAGCTAACCGTACGACAAAACCGGATATCCCTAACTCTGTCCCCAAGTTATATCCTTTCTTGTACGAACCAAAACTTATTCCACTAAAGGTCATAACTGAACGCCCGGCCCTAACTCAAATTATATCTTGAGTTTTCAATTATCAAATGCATTGAATTCTCTCTACGTTCAAGATATGGATTCCCAATAAATAAATTAGGTTACTGACAACCCGATTTAATTATTCTCTTCTCCTCGCAACTGCACCGCTTAACCTTTTGATATGCCGGATTCGAAGATCCACTGTACAAGTTTAGCATAATCAAACCTATATGTAAAGCACACGAGGGGAAACTTTTCAACCTGAATCAGACGTGATTTTCATCAGCTGATTATCAATCATCGGACAAATAATGCTAGTACACAACTCATCGGTATTGTTGATCTCATGGAGAAAATCTCAACCATTGATGACTCAAAATATAGTACATCATCTGAACACAATTAATCAATCACTTCGGGATTAAGAATTCGTGCAATACATGATAATACGTGATGTTGATAAATTCATATAGTCAGTATAGAATCGATCATCCCGTTGATCTCGCTCAATACACTCCAAGTGTACTAGCACATCGAGCTCGAACATCGAATTTTTGAAACTTGAATTTGATCCGTTCAACCTAGCTAAGACTAGCTACTATAACGATGTACTACAATCGTTCCAATGGAATGTCCAGGTCCATTGCGATTGTGAGCCAACCTATATAATCTGTCAAATCCTTTGATCTGATCTTCCGTGCAGCACACACCGAGTGAAATACTATATAGAATATACGGACTATGCAATCATACATCACAAATATAAATATGAAATCATAAATGCAAAATCATCTCAAATTGTTTCTCATTAATATGCTAGGAATCCATAACAAAATACATAAAAAGTATGACTTTTCAGTATACATTTCTAATAGGGTTCAATCGACCGAACCCACAAATCATGATCTAGTCGACTGACCCCATGGGTTCAGTCGATCGAACCAGCCTAGAAAATATTTTTCACCTATAGTTTTGCCATTTTAAACCCAAGATGAAGCCTCGAAGCTTCCATCTCACACCCATGAACTCACATATGCTCAAGCCTATCACCAAAGGCCTCAAAAGAAACATCCAACACTGTTTTCATCCAACCGAAGCGACGAAAAAAGGCTTTTAAACAAAAAACTCATTTTTTCCAAACAAGAAACACCTTTTCATGAATAAAAGACGGTAAAGATACATAAGATTACATACGACACCCTCTAACAACTTCAAAGTCTAGAGTCCTACCTCAGTGAGTCAAGAACTCAATGCCTCAATCCACGTGCAAAATCGAGCTTCGTCGGAATAAAATTTCGTCCGGATAGATGCGTAGAGCATGATGTCTATAACAAGGATCGATTGTTGGTCCGTTAACAATCGAACCCCGGGCCCCTGAGAAGTCGGAGATAAGGTAGGGAGAAAACTGGTGGAAACTTAAGAGTTATGTTTTGAAAAATATCTTTTGAAATATCTAACTTCAGATATTTATAGGCCTTTAAAATATTTTTTTTTTTGAATTTTTGAAATTCGCACAGTAACTCACCACAGCCCCTGGGACCAACCCCACATGCTCAAATAAACTCGATCATACATCAAGACGCTTAAAAAGATGTACAAGAAAAAATTCTAAACATGCGTCAAAAAGCGCTGAATATGCATTTAATATAAAAAGAGATGGTACAGGGTCTCACTAGCACCATAAGCATTTTCGATTTCCATTCTAAGAATGCGTGTGGTCTTCTCAAGGTTTGTGATATTCTCATAAATAGATAACACTTTACAACCTATGTCAAAAAGGTCCGCATCAACCTTCTCACAAAGAGATGCCATAGAAGAAGTCAATCCCTGAACAAGGGTGATTAGCTCAGCAACCCCTTAGGAGGAGGGACCAACTGGTGGGACAAAGAAAGAACTACCAATATGTGAAAGAGCAAGAGGAACAGAGGAGGAAGACGGACTAGGAATGTCAAGTTTGAAAGAAGGGGGAATAGGGAAACCAGAGTCAAAGGGGATGGGAGAGTTTGCACAAGTAGAAGAGGAGGGAAGAGGAGCTCGACTGGCAGAGGGAGTACTACGACGGGTAGTCCAAACACCATTAACCTTAGAAATATGAATTTGTTTCAAAGTTGACTTCTCATACAGGTCATGTATTAAGAAAGGAATACCCCTTTTACTGGTCAAATCAACACCGAAGTGTTGAAAGACCTTTGTCAAAAACATGGCGTGGAGAAGGGAGGAGTTAGACTTTGAATATGACTGAAGCATATCAGAAATGAACGAAAAGCTAAGATCAAGTTTCTTCCCTTAAAAAATGCACCACGTGATAAAGACACATATAAAACTGACATCACTGAATTTTTTTCAACTGGGGCAAAAAGATATGATTCACAAAATGATGCAAAATTTGCATCTCAGGTTTCATAGAATTGGCTTTAAGGGGTTTAGAAGGGTTAACAATATCAACCTTAATGATTTGCTTCACTACATCATGAAAATAAAATCCTTCAATAGTTCTCTTTTTGGGTTTGTAAGAGACAAAGAGTCTACCCTCTGGGAGTCTGCGAATCTCATTGAAAGTCTAATATGTCAAGGAGATGTCTACACCATTCACCCAAGTGGTGATGGTGGTGTCAGTGATTTTGATGTGTGCATAAAAGAGTTTCACAAGTGTGGGATAGTGGTGGTTATGGATTTGGAGTAGATTCATCCAACCGAGGTCGGAGAACCATTCAGAGAACTTCATTTCCATGGAATCAAAGAACTAAAAATCTATAGATTGGCCAAGGATTACCTTGCAAGTGGCGAAAGAAGTGAAATACAAATTTTTGTACTTTGAGAACTGGAACTTAAGGGAGGCCGCCATACCCATGTTTGTCATTGGCATCATCGTCGCCGTCGTCTTTGATTTCTTCTTCTTCATAGCCCTAGAGCTTGAAGGTCTTTCAACTGGGCGTTTGCTTCCCTTACCCATTATCCTTGGTGGCATGGACGGTGTGAGAGAGAGGGGAAAAAGATGAAGAAAGAGGGAGGAGTTAACTCTAGGGTTCGACTGGAACAAAGGAGGGAGAAGACAAATGGTCATTTTGAAACTGAAATGGTTTTGAGCGCGAATGAGAAAAAGGGGGGGAAACGCCTATATATAAACTCTATGAATTGTGTTGACCCTAATTCCATTTGACTCGACACTTTTCACGTGACACAAGGGTATCCAAAGACAAAAATTATGTCGACACTTTTTACCAAGGTGTTAAAACTATCGGCTCTTTAAGTCAACACATTTTACAGAATGAGTCAACCCAAATTTTACCGAGAGCAGGATATTGAAACGAGTCATCACTATATAGCTGGGCTCAACACCTTTATCAAAATGTGTCAATACTATATAGCTTTGAGTCAACACTTTCACACATGTATCGACACTTTTTAGCATTTTGTCCAGACCTTTCACACATCAAAATACATGAAAAGTATTGAAAAAGCATTGAACATGCATTGTTAGTATGGCATTTAAGCAACAATTTGGAGCACATAGCATACCAAGTTCTCTTCGAATATAATACAATCTTTCTTCATTTAAAGATCTGGTGAATATATCAGCAAGTTGGTGGTCTGTGCCTACAAATTCAAGTTCTATGTTACTTTTTTTAGCATGATCTCTAATGAAATGATGTCTAATCTCAATATGTTTTTTTCTAAAGTATTGTATAGGATTTTTGGATATGTTAATGACATTAGTATTATCACATTTAATAGGAATACGATCAAATATACACCATAATCTTCTAGTTGTTGTTTCATCTAAAAAACCTGTGCACAACAGCTACAAGCTACAATGTACTCAGCCTCAACTGAAGATAAGGCTACTAAATTCTATTTCTTGCTAAACCATGATATTAAAGAGTGTCCTGGGAATCGACATGTTCTACTTATACTCTTTCTATCAATTTTATAACCGATAAAACCTGCATTAGAATAGCCAAATAACTCAAAAGTTATTCCTCGAAAATAGAATAATTCCAAGTTTTGTGTACCTAAGAGGTATCTAAATATGCGCTTAACAGCAGTCACATGTGATTCTTTAGGATTAGCTTGATATCTAGCACACATGCATACACTAAATATGATGTTAGGTCTACTAGCAGTTAAGTAAAGTAAGGATCCAATCATACTTCTATATCTCTTTTCTTCTATCGCTTTACCATTTTCATCTTTGTCAAGCTTTGTTGAATGGTGCATTAGAGTTCCAATTGGTTTTGCACTTTGCATATCAAATCTCTTCTGTACTTGGGTTATTTAATGAAAATTTCTTCTTGTAATTGTTTGATTTGAAATCCACAGAAGTAGTTGAGCTTACCCATCATGCTTATTTCAAATTCTCCTTGCATGCACTTAGCAAATTCTTTGACATGTGTCACCAAGGATCAAATCATTTGGATGACCATGAGCATACTTCCATTCCTTAAGCAAATTTAGATTTCCTTGATTTGAAGTGCCAATAGCCTGTTGGACTTCATTTTGTTGTTCATTTGTAGCTTCCTCATGATTTGGGTCTTCTTGGTCTTTGATGAAGATGTCTTCAACACCTTTTTTTATATCAACCAAGTTATCTTCACAAAATTTCTTAAAAGAATCGAGGTTAGCTTTTATCAGATACAATATGAATAGATTCTTCAACAACTATGGTCCTTTTGTTGAAAACTCTATATCCTTTACTAGATATAGAATATTCTAAGAAAATACTTTCATCAAATTTAGTATCAAAGTTGTCCAAATATTCTTTGTTGTTATTTAAAATAAAATATTTGCGCCCAAAGGTACGAAAATAATTGATATTATGTTTTCTTCCATTCCATTGCTCATATGGGATTTTTTTAAGAGAAGTTCAAATCATAACTCTGATCACGATATAACAAGTTGTGTTGACAGCCTCGACCCAAAACTATCTTAGTAAATTATTTTCACATAGCATGATTTTAGCCATTTCTTCTAAAGTTATATTCTTCCTCTTAACAACACTATTTTCTTGAGGGGTTCTAGGAGTAAAGAAGTTATAGTCTATACCACTTTCATCACAAAATTATTTAAAATATTTATTTTTAAATTCTCGACCATGATCACTTCTGATACTTGTGATTTAAAAACTTTTTTCATTTTGAATTCTCTAAGAAAGTTTTACAAAATAGGCAAAGGCTTCATCCTTATGAGCTAAGAATAGCACCCAAGTGTATCTAGAGAAATCATCAACAACAACAAAGGCATATCTCTTGTCTCCAATGCTAAGAGTCCTTGTTGGACCAAATAATTCTATGTGCAATAGTTATAAGGGCCTAGAAGTTAAAATTGCCATTTTAGATTGAAAAGAATTTCTAATTTGTTAGCCTTGTGTCATACATCGCAAACTTTGTCTCTTTCAAATTTGATTTGAGGTAAATTAATCACCAATTTCTTTATCAAAATTTTTGAAATTAAGTTTATGTGAGTATGTGAGACCCTGACCCATTTTTTTCGGCGTTGTTCGACACGCATTTCGTGTTTATGTGATAGTATGTTCTTATATGCTTTTAATGTATGATCGGATTTAGATATTCATGCAGACAGGTTCCCGGGGGCGTAAGGTGTTGCGGCGCGAATTTTAAAAAATTTTAAAAAAAGATATTTTGAAGGCCTATAAATATCTAGAGTTAGATATTTTCAAAACTTTTTCAGTAAGTTTTTTTTTTCTCTCTGCCTTTTCTCTAAGTTCTATGGGCCCGGGGCTCGATTTTCAACGATCCAATAGTGGATTCCTGCTATTGGCACGGTGGGCTACGCGTTCATCTGGATAAAATTTCATTTTGACGAGGCTTGATTTTGCACGTGGTTTAAGGCATTGAGCTTTTAACTCATCGAGGTAGGATTCTAGACCCTACTGGTGTATAAGGGTGCTACTTGTAATCGTGTGTGTTTTTAACAGTTAGATTGCTGTAGATCTGATTTTGTCTATAAGTTGGGTTTTGGGGCTAAAAATCATTTTGCGGCGATTTTGGTGGATGGAATCGGGTGTCGAGTATTTTTTTTTAGGTCATGGTGTTAAGCCTGGGAGTGTGTATGCCCGAGGGTGTTGGATGGGTCTTTGGAGGCTCCGATTCGAGGCTTGGAGGTTAAAATCGTAGCTTAAAAATGGTTTCTAGGCTTGGTCAGTCGACTGAACTCATAGGTCCAATCGACTGGATCATAGTTTCTTGGGTTCAGTCGACTGAACCCATGGGGTCAGTCGACTGAACTGTGTGTTTGGCGTTTCTGGGTTTTTCCAGTGTGTTTTTCAATCGACTGGGGGTTGGGTCCAGTCGACTGAAGTTTTGGGCTATGTGTTGGTGGTTTTGATGGTTGGTTTCTTAGTTTTCAATTGGTTTTCAATGGTATTCGGTTGATTGATTATGGGGTTAGTCAATTGAAATACTGTTTGATGCCTTTGGGGGTTTTGTTGGTCAGGTTGTGGCTTCGGGTATCGTGTTGTGATCCCGGGTGTTGTGTAGGTGTCATCCTTGGGGGTGGCATGCATGGTTAGATGCAGGTTGTTGGGCCACGGTTATGTGTGTGGTGCTTGCGCATCGTTGGTTGTGGGGCGTGTTAGCGACCGTGGCACCTTTGCAGAAAAGGTGGTGTTAGTGACCTCGTGGTTTGAGGGGTTTGGTGTAGCCTTCCAGTTAGGCTTGGTTGTATGGGTTATCGATTGTCCCATTAAGTGGATGTCAGGTTTTGTGGCGGGTGATGTCACAGTTTGAGGTTATATAATTGTGTGCACTTATAGCTGGCTTTATGCATTTATAACTGTGGTTTATTATGCATGGATTATGTATGTGGATGCATGGCTTTGATATCGTTACGTGTACCGTACTTACATGCTTTAAAACTCAGATGTTTTATAGGCATGGTTATGTGAAATATGAGGAACGGATGCATGTGATGCATGTTGTATGAGTTGTAGGTGTTGTGTGAGTCGTGTGGGTAACATGTGACGTAGTTTGTGAAACGTAGTGATAGTACGTGGCTCTATGCATTTAAACCCTAATTTAGTATGCATGTTTTGATGCGATTTTATCCCGTGGTTTAGGCATGTGTAGGGATGCCTATTGATACGTAGATTTGTATCTGTATTGCATATATGGGGCGGATATTGGTCCCTCGGTGAAAGTTCGTAAAGATATGCACATGTGGGGAGAATATTGGTCCCTCGATAAAAGACCCTAAAGATATACACATGAGAAGCGGATAATGGTCCCACGGTGAAAGTTCGTGAAGATATCTGTTGGCTCTGGTCAACGAGGCTAGTTCGAGCGGTAATGGTCCTGCAGTGAAAGTCCGTGAAGATATGTGATGAGGGCGGATAATGGTCCTACGGTGAAAGTCCGTGAAGATGTGTGTGTTACACACGTTGCGTGCGTTGTGTGTGTTGCACGGGTTGTATACGTTGCATAGTTGGGGGTTGTGGTCCTTCGGTGAATGTCCGAAAAAGTACATGGATTGCATAAACTTATTGCAGGACAGATAGACTAGTTTTCAAACTGTTTTAAGAGTCGTGTGAATCACGATCTAAAACCCTTTTCAAATGTTTTCAGGGCTCCTGTGAGTGAGTCAAAAGGTGATTTATATCCTTGATTTATAACCCACCCATCAGGAGAGATAAGGAGATACTGGGCAAGGAGACATAAGAAAAATGCATAACGACGTCGGAGCTGAACGTTTAGATCGCTGAGGTCACCAGTAGGATGAAACCTCTTAATAAGCCATGGAGTGTCGAGACAGTCACCCGAGGTTAGATGAGAAGCCTCCATCTTAGACAGAACATAGAGTTACATCACCTACTGCCGAGCAGAGAGAAAAGGAGTGAAAACGACTACGAAACTCCGTGGAGTCAAGTCTAAGATGGCAGCAACCTCCTCCACAGTAGGGCAGAGTTCTTCAAAACCAAACCAAAAAACATGAGACTGAGGATCTCACAGTTGTGCAGCGGCCATTAGTAAAGGTCTGTTAATCTTCACAATCCTCAATGAGAAAAGGGCGTTAAGGCCAAAGGGGACAAAGTTCAAATTTTCGATATGAGAGAATTCCTCAATCCATGAAGAAAGAGGATTAGCCATCTGAGTCCGAGCAACATCAAATGGGGCCTCTAGGGCTATATTTATAAGGTAGAAAAGGGAGAAATTTTGAAATTTTGGCAAAAAGGACAATTAATATGGCGACTGCCACCTTGTGAGTCGGCGACCGCCAACTCAAAAAGCACAGTACAGTGACATCATCCATTTGACCAGGCGATCGCCAAGTTTAAAATAGCAACCGCCATGTCAGTCTCCTTGTACGTGGCGACCGTCATGTTGTATTCTGGCGACCACCAGGTTTAAACCTGGCGGGTATGTGTTTGCAGTCTGTGTGATTTATAGCAGTGGAACTATGCATCCATGGCAGTTTGAGCAACAAAATAAAGGAAAAACATGCAACAGATAAACAAAGCAAGTAAAATGGCACGAAGGCCCTAAAGATGCATAAAAGGAAATATAATGTAAATTGGGGCACCGAGGCCCAATAAGCAGTAAATTGGGGCACGTAGGCCCATGCATCATGTAATATAAGAATGTGTCAAACTGGGGAACGCAGGCCCACGAAAACCAAAAAATAATAAAGTCTATCAGAAAAGGGGGGCTCTCTCTCTCAAGAATGCTTGGGATGAACTCGGCGGGAAGAAGGGCCAGCCTCGTCCGAGCTGTCGCCCTCGAAGAGTCTGTCGAAGTCATCACCGTCGTCACTGCTAGAGGAAGAGACAACTCTAGATTGGCTCCGAGCAGATGAGATCGACCCTCTAGAACGAGCCTGAGAAGATGCCCGGGAACCACGACCTTGAGCTGAGGCTGGAGCAAGAGGTCCAACTGGAGCTGGTGGTGGCACCACGCCGGTGGCCGGAGCTGGAGATTGTCAAAAGAGAAGAAAGTCTCAGAGCAGAATAAAGACAAAAAAATGCAAAAAAATTGAAAAGAACACACAAGCTACTCACGGCGGCTACTGGTATGAAAGCGACGCCGGCTGCCCGCATCGAGGCATCCATCTGTCGGACCAGTACTCTCAAGCCAATAACCATCAGCAACGCCCGATCTAACCAAGCCTGATCGACCTGTGGAAGAGAACAGTTCAGAAAAGACTAGACAGATAAAGAAACAACAAGTGACTGAGGAAAAGGTAGAAGACAAGCCTGGCCGATGTCAGCTCTGAACTCCGATTCCGGCAGAACAGGAACCGAAAGATAGAAGGGGAAGCCATATACCACAGTCTATACATCCCAAGGTATCTCTGAGCCCCTCCCGCCAGCAGCATCCCTAGTAGCAGCTCCGGCAGCTGCTCCAGCAACAACTGCTGCCCCAGCACCTCTAGCAGCAGCATCAGCATTGGCGGCCTCCGGTACTCGCCTCCTCCTATCTTCAGCTGGGCCAGGACCTAATGGACCCATCA
This sequence comes from Heliamphora exappendiculata, assembly GCA_034768845.1. NCBI lineage: Eukaryota > Viridiplantae > Streptophyta > Magnoliopsida > Ericales > Sarraceniaceae > Heliamphora > Heliamphora exappendiculata. Next base: position 11,592 of record JAOTRH010164444.1, read on the forward strand.
GGTGCAATTGGGTCCAAGCGGTGTAGTCCCCTTCAAGTAATGCAAGTGAATGGTATTCTCCTTGTTCAAAAACAAGGAGGTACCGAACATATACATAACAAAGCCTCGGGCGACCCACTCATAATGACGGGGCTTGGTGCACTGAAAATGTCTGAACCGCTCGAAGAACCAGTTGTATCTGACTCTGTCGCATCCATCTGAGTAGGGACTACCCCGAGGAAATACAGCAGTGCGTCGGTCGACTGGGATATAGACGGATCAAACGGGATGGGAGCTCCTTCAACCCGAATGCTGGTCATGAGGGCAAAGTCCAAAGGTTTCAGAGTAGTCTCGAAGGTAGTGAAGTGAAAGGTGTTGATGGTATCCCACCATCGCTCGGCTAGGGCTATCAGCCATACCCTATCATTGCTCGTCCTACCGAGCAGGGGCATGAATCAAGCAAAGCCGGAGACGTCAATATATACCCGGCTGGGAGTAGGGAGGGCATCATACCACTCCAACACCTCCCCGGAGGCAAAACCTCCGAAGCCCCGGACATAATGACCAGTCTGTAAAAGAAGACAGATAGAGAACATATAAAGAACAAATCGAGCAAGCAAAGTGCAGGAAAGATCTGAAGGCAAAGCCCTAGGAAACTAGGAGCCCTAACCCTAGGTTCGTGTGCAAGTGACGACCCTTCGATTTCTTTCAAGCCCTAAGAAACAAGGCACCCTAACCCTAGGTTCGACTCTCCGATCTTGCACGCTCTAGTTAAAAGTTAAGAACCCTAAGCCCTAGCACGCCAGGAAAACCTCTATCATTTTATATCATTCTACAAAATAAAAATAAATAAATAAAAACTTCCTCCCTTTGATTTTTGTATTTTGCCCATTTTACCCTAATCTTCTAAGATTAATTTTCTAGAAATATTTGAAAATTTGCCCCAAATCAAAAAAATTAATAAAAATAATAATAATAATAAAATAAAATATATATATATATATATATATATATATATATAAATAATAATAAAATAAAAACAAAAAATAAAAAAAATTTCTTGATTTTTAGGATTTTTCTTAGAACTTTTCTCGAATTTCTCTTAAAATTTTCCTCAAAAT
>JAOTRH010164455.1:0-12691 GCA_034768845.1 Heliamphora exappendiculata
AATCCACATAGAGAACCACTAACTGAAAAACAGCAATTTCCACTGGTTGAAACAAACAAACTTCATATCCATTACAATTGCGAGAGAAAGGAAATGAAGTGCATGCAATTAAATGTATATACTATACTTGGAGCTTCACTTTCTTTTGAAATTGAATATTTACAAGGTGAGGTTGTGCACCATCTGATCTGTATTAAAATAGCACACAGTCAAGGTTTTTGCTTTATATGGACGCATACAGACACATGTATATATGTGTGTATATATAGACAGAGAGGGGAAAGGTCATGTACTGCCAGTAGGTATCGAGGTTATCATCGCGAGGGAAGTGACGCCATTGCCAGGCTTGCAAGAGCTGATGCTCCAAGCAGCCTTCTTGGCCATTTCTCGGAGGTTGTCGTCATCCATCAGGTGCTGGTTCCCTCTGATGAGCTTACATTCTTCTTCCCCCTCCGATGACTCCATCGCCATTCTTCTTCAAATTGATTGCCTATAAATTCTGCCCAACACCCTCCTCCCCTACATTTAGATTATGTCAATCTCTGATGTTTGGGAAGAGAAATATTGTCAGATTGAAATATAAATTACAATCCAGGACAGACAATTGCAAATACCCTCAGTAAAATACTGAACTCCCTTCAGGTCAAAAACATATATTATTAGTCCCACTACTTTGTTGAAACGGCATTACCTTTCCAAGGCTTAAACCAAAAAAAACAAAAAAACAAATATTGAGTCCCACTATTTTGTTGAAATTACATTGAATTACCCTCTGGAAACGATAAGTTAAATGATGATGAACAGATAAAGTTACACTTTTACCTTAGCTATTTTGTTCGAAAGACACATTTTCTCACCCAAGGCCAGCCTTGAGACAAAGCACGCAAGGCAATGACTTTGAACACTTAAATTTGTGCAAAAATTAAGACCTCTAATTTTTTTTAAAAAAATTAATATTCATGCCATAATTTTTTTTACATAAAAAACGAACGTAAAGCGGCACAAACACAGAAAAACCAAAATTGAAAAGTTCATCCGAAATAAAACACGAACCGAACTTCGAAACCTGATTCTCTAAAGGCTGAAGCATCCGAAATCGAAGTCGTCGTGTGTGTTGGGCCGTCGGCATCGCTCAAAGACAAATTCGCCATGCGTCGCAGCGTCGGCGTAGCTCAATCTCAAAGCCGTCGTGCGTCGGCGTCGCCGCGTCGCTCGCCGTGCGTCAGCGTCGGTCGCAGCCGCATAAACCGGAAAACAAATCAACGAACAGAATCATCTTACCGTCGGCATCGGTCAATCTCAAAGTCGTCGTGGTCTGAAGTGGACAGTGGTCTTATCAGAACACACACTAAGTTGATTGCGTTGGCCCCATTTAGGATAATTGCTTATTTTTTTATTTTTTTTTATTTTTAGTAGTTTTTTTTTTATAATTTAGTCAAATTATTATATTTTTAATTTTTCTTGTCGATACAAGTCAAAAAAATAAATTTTTTTAATCAAAATATAAAAAAAATTAAAAAAATAAAAATAAGCTAATAAGCTAAATTTTATGTTACTTATTTTTATTTTTATTAAATAAATAAATAAATTACACTGAACTCTCCTAACATTTCGAACAAAAACATATACACCCCACGTTATTTTTAAAAAGGCATTAATCTATACTCTAGTTTAGTTTTTACATCAAAAATATCTAACCGTCAAATCTCTGTTAAATTTTAACAAAAAATATTAATTTTATATTATATATACATAATACATATACATATTATATGTATATATATACAATACACACAGAGAGCAAACCAAACCACCATCACCGTGCCAAATGCCAATGCCACCCTCAGCTCAACATCTGAGCCCGACGCCAGAGCCATCCACCGCCGTCGCCTAACACCGCCATCCACGACCGTCGCCACTGCCGGCAACTTCTCCGCCGCTGTTCGCCGCCAACACCATCGTTTTTCCTCTTTCTCTCTCTCGATAATATATATATATATATCGTTTCTCTCTTCTCCACCACAGCCACCATAGTGCCACCACTGGAGACCACCACCATCTCTAGATCCACCGTCGACCACCCTAGAATTGTCTGAACCGCCACAAACACCACCAGCCATTACCACCTTTAATAAAATTTTATGTTCATCATTTGTACGCACACGGCCACCACTGTGCACGTTATTATTTCTATATCGCCGACGTTCACTACCCTTCCGACTGCTTAATGACGCTGATGAACGGTTCTCATCGTCAAAAAACTATCCCGATAGACCTGAACCCGAATAAACACAGTAAAAAAAAAGGGATGAAGAAGAAGAATAGGCCGTGCCGGCAATTACTGTGAAACAAATTACAATAGAGAAGCAAATCAAGGTTTATTACTTGGAAATGGGTTTATTGCTTGGAAAGATTTCATTTGATAGATTGGTAACATTTAAACCAAGGAGTAAATGAAAAGAAAGGTCAAACACCCACTAACAAAAAAGACCATTTTTTCTAAATTACAAAAAAAACACCATTTTTTATTTTTTATTTTTTTAACAGTTCTAGCAAAAACAAAGAGTAACAGAAGACTAAATATGGAAATATGTTGAAAACCCATCTCAAAATAACACGAGATATGATGAGAACAAGCACAAAAAAACCGAAGAAATTGATAAAACAAAAAGAAAAGAACAAAGAAAATCTAAGAAAACACACAAATCCAAAAGCTTACTTGAATGGCCAGTCATGGCCAAGAAAAGCACCAAACACAACACAGAAATCGCCATTGTCATCATATGACCAACGGAAAACTACTAGGAACTGCAACTGTGGTTTTAAGAGGGTTCGTTGAGCTTGAAATCAAACCAAGCGAGGAGATAGAAAGAGATGATTTTAGTGAGAGAAGAAGCAAGATGATTCTTGTGGTGTTGGCAGCGAACAGCGGCGGGGAACTCACCGACGGTGGCGATGGTTGTGGATAGCGGCGTCAGGCAACGGCGGTGGTGGCTCTGGCGTCGGGTTCAGCGATGCTGAGTTGAGGGTGGCGTCAGCATTTGGCGCGGTGATGGTGGTTTGGTTTGCACTGTGTGTATTGCGTGTGTGTATATATATATATATATATATATATATATGTATTATGCATATATAGGCCCGGTTTAGGTGGTTTGTTTATTTGTTTATTAGCAAATAAGTCAAATCTCATTTAAGCAAGGTCGTTTGGGTGGCTTGTAACTTATTTGCTTATTTGGCTTATAAGTCACTTCGTTTGGTTTATAAACCAGCTTATTTGGTTTATTTGGCTTATTTGACTACCTAAACGAGTTTATTTGGCTTATTTGCTTATTTTTTTATTTTTAACTTATTTGGTTATCCAAACGACGTGGCTTATTTTTTGGCTTAAAATCCAAATAAGCATATAAGCAAACCACCCAAACAGGGCCATAATATAAAATTACCGTTTTTCGTTAAAACTTAACGGAGATTTGACGATTTGATGTTTTTAATGCAAAAACTAAATCAGATAAGAGGTTAGTGTCGTTTCAGAAACCACGGGGAGTGTATCTGTTTTTGTCAAAAACCTCAGGAGAGATTAGTGTAATTTACCTTAAAAAATTTTAATCTTTTGATTAAAATTTTATACTTATTCAGTTTATCTCACCCTGTCAACTAAAAAAATTTAAACAAAAAAAAATATTCTGAAAATTTAGCCCAAACAAGGCCACATGTATATAACTACTCGTGTACTCACATTCCAGCAGCCTCAAGTCGTGGTTAGTGTTACGGCCCAACAGCCTCAAGTCGCAGTTAGGGTTAGGGTCTTGAATGCCGCCGCAGTCTTCAGGTAACTTCTTTCATCTTTGATTTTTAATTTAATTTTTGTGTTCTTTCTGGTTGTTTTGGCTGTTTTATCCCTTGTTAGCTCTCTGTGCATAGCGAGACTTCATAAAATCTTGTTGTTTTATCCCACTATTTATTTATTTTTTACTGAGGTTCGGTTCGTGTTTGATTTCGGATGAACTTTTCGATTTAAGTTTTTCTCAGTTTGTGCCGCTTTATGTACGTGTTTTATGTAAAAAAAAATTAGAGCATGAATATTATTTTTTTAAAAAATTGGGGGGCCCTTAATTTTTGCACAAATTTGATGACCTAAAGCCATCGCCTTATGGGCTTTGTCCCAAGACCGCCCTGGGCGAGGGAATGTGTCATTCGAACAAAATAGCTAAGGTAAAAGTGTAACTTTATCAGCTCATCATCATTTAACTTTTCGTTTCCAAAGTGGAATGCAATGTAATTCCAACAAAATAGTGGACTCTTTTACCAAAGTAAGCACGTTTTTAAACTATTTACTAAAATTTGGATTTTTAAACTTTATTCCCAAACTACGTAAAAATATTGTTAGCAAAAGCGTTTTTAGTATAAACCAACTTCCAACTTACCAATGCTTTGAAATAAAAAACATTATTAACAAAACGTTATTAGTAAACACGTTTTCAGTTTAAGTAAAAAATTTCACTGAAAACGTTTTTACGAAACACGTCTTATAGATTTTGCTTAGAAAACGTTATTAGTAAACACGTTTTACAGTTGTATAAGTAAAGCATTGTTGCTAAAAGCATTTTTAGTTTAAATTATATATTTTAATAAAAAACGTTATTAGCAAACGCGCTTTTAACGACGTTATTTACTCTACACGCTTTTAACGTTGTATCTCAGCATTCAAAACTTGTTTTCTCAGTGTTTCTCTCTCCCATTTTCACCTGACGACCATTTCATCTCCTCTCTCAATTTTCTTTTCCTCTTATCTCCCTACTGTCGACACCGTAACGCAAGCATATTCGTCCAATACTCCATCTGCCTTCCGCCACCATCGTTTTTGAGCTCCCATTGTCGTGCCGTCGTAATCACGCCACCTTCACGACCAGGTTAGTGAAGCCCTCATCTTTTGTTGATTTGTAGTTGATTTTTTTTTGCCATTTGGTTAATTTTATAGTTTATTATCTAGCCATTATTCACCATTCAATAGCCATTGGGTATTCATGTGTTATCATTTGTGTGAATTTCTCTCCTATCAGTATGTATGCACACATATATTCTCACACATTATGCTTTGCAGACTGATTCAATGGATTATTGATTATTTTTTCTTTATTTTCCCACCCCTGTTCTTTTTTCTTTTAATGTTTTTTTTTGTTCATCATCATTATTGTTATTTCTTTACAGTTTTTATTGGGTTGATTTAGTTTGGTAAATAGAAAGCTGACTGGGGCTCAAAATTAATGCTCTATTTTTTTTTCGGAGAAGCCCAAATTTGGGCCACAATTCTATATACACATTTTAAAAACTGTTCTTTGAAATCTGAATAACATATGTTATGAAACTTGGTTGATATCTATCTAACCTATTTAAATCCATTTTATTGGGCTACAAATCAGATTACACATTGTAATCAAACTAGAAAGTAGAAAAGTGTCATTTGTTGAGCCAAGTTCAACCTATAATAGAAACGGCAACTGGTTTTCTGGGAAGGGATTTCTTTTGACAAAAAAACCAAACAAGGTGGTGTGAAATGAAATCACACTACGCAACTTATTCCATTTGTTGGGCAACAACACTTTCTACACATTTTAAGAACTGTTCTTTGAAATCCAATTAACATCTATCTCTAACCCATTTTAATCCATTTTATTGGGCTACAAATCAAATTATATAGTGTAATCAAACCAGAAAGAAAAGTGCCATTTGTTTAGTCAAGTTCCACCTATAATAGAAACGACAACTACATTTTTGAAAAGGAATTTTTTTTAACAAAAAAACCAAACACCAGTGGTGATGGTTTGCTGAAAGAAAAGGAAATGCAGAATAACCCTTCCTATAGTTTATTTACACATTTTTTGCATACTACCATCTGATTTCTCTGTTACCATCATCGATTCGCTAGACTGAAAGAGATAATTAGAGATTTAAGGAGAGTACTTTTACTAGCTCTCGGGCCCTTTACCATGAGAGGGTAAAAACCACATATGAATTTATAGATGAGTAAAACCTCCCATCCCATCTAATATCGGAAAACTAAAATATCTTAATTCTCCATAATAATAATAAAGATGATGAAAGATCAACAAAAGGCGTGACCTCTAGGGTTTAATAGAGTTACAAATCGTAAAAATATTCTTCATTCCTCATCAGAGAAGTAGGAGTCGGATAGATATTGCTCATTAAAAAGAACATTTTGACGCTCTTTCTCCATCAATGGTTTGTTGCTTGCAACCGCCATTTCCGTTGCTAGTTGAAGCATGAAATACCGACATCTTCGCATCAACATTCTGTTGTTCTCTCTTCGTATCTTTCGAACTGTTATTTCATAGTCATCCTTGTTACCTCTCGGCATTGTCAACGAATACCGGTGAGGAACCAGTCGTCCTATGTTACGCAGATCATTAACCAACCCCTCTTGCTCTTCAACCCTGAACTTCCACTCTTATCACAAACCAACGTAATAATCTTTCGGACTAGAGTATTTTTCTGTCCAATAGTCATCGTGGAACGAAGGTAGTAACCACTTCTCATTACGAGTGTGGCTACTACCACCGATATCGCGTCTATAGGCCATCGTGAGAGTACGAGATATGTCACAAATAATTACAGAGAACAGCTGGTGTTGAACGTGTGAGGGTAACCCATCTATTTATACATAAAATGCACATGGTGTTGAGTTCTGCACTACAGTGTTTGCACATGGGCAACATTTGTCGTATTGTAGGTGAAGTGACTAATCACTGAAAACGTCTCGTCTGGGCCTTTCGGCAGGTCCTACAGCCCGACTGGTCAATTACTCATTACATCACGACGTCTAATCATGTTGCATGACTATTTCAGTTACGTGACCCTGTTTGTAATCCTATTTGATAGCTCGTCAGGTCCTACAGTCTGACTGGTCAATTACTCATTACATCGCGACGTCTAATCCTATCGCATAACTGGTTAAGTTGCGTGACCCTGTTTGTAATCCTACTTGATAGCTCGTCAAGTCCTGCAGTCCGACTGGTCAATTACTCATTACATCGCAACATCTAATCCTGTCGCATGACTGGTTCAGTTACGTGACCCTGTTTGTAATCCTACTTGATACTAAGTTTCACGCGATGTTTCCTTTAGCTGCAACGATTTAGTAAGTTTTTCATATGGTAATTTTAGACCACATTTAAGTATATGGACATTCTTTCTTCAAGAAAAGTGGTTGCTGATCGAGGAGTAAGCTCCATAAGTGGGCCATGTGACTTACGAAAATAAATGAAAATAAGGTGTTCCAATTTGAACCTCATAATCTTATTAATATGAAAATTAATTGCTTCGTCTAATGTGTAGGACTCGCGATGGCTGCTGAGCTGCCTGCTCCAGCGAGCCGCCTATTGTCCATACCACGCCGAGCATCTGCCTTGTGGGATCACGAGGTTAGCATTTGTATATCGTTCTTCTACATCGGCTGGCTCCCTTAATCTTTTTCATGCATTTCTAATATATGTATTTGATATGTCAGGACATGTCATCGCTCACTTGTCGTCGAGGTGACAGCGGACTATGGGACCAACCCATAGATCTCTGCATGCTGGATGTCATGTTGCAGGCCGATTTCTACGGCGTCTGTCAGATCGGGTTCATTTGGCTAGATCACAGCCTCATCACTGCCTTGGTCGAGCGGTAGAGACAAGAGACGCACACTTTCCACATGCCTATTAGAGAGTGCACGGTCAAGTTGCAGGATGTCTCTGTGCCATTTGGGCTCCGCGTTGATGGCACAAAAGTTATCGACCATGACCAGTTACGTTCTCCTGCAGAGTGGCAGCAGCTCTGCTTCGAGCTGCTAGGGGTCGCCCCTGCTGATGAGGACTTGCGCCAAGGTTGAGTCTGAGTCTCCTGGTTCCAGGAGCAGTTCACAGGAGCCATTGCCCCCAACGCTGCCGCTGAGGTTATTCAGAGGCGGGCACGAGCTTATATTCTGTGGCTTATCGGGGGCTTTCTCATGCCCGTTAAGTCACAGAATTTAATTAAGCTCATGTACCTACCACTCCTGTGCGACCTGGGTCAGGTTCACAGATACGCCTGGGGTGCAGCCGTGCTCGCATCTCTCTACCGTCAGCTGCGCCGGGCTAGTAAGCCTGATGTCCGAGACGTTACTGGGCCCCTTCTGCTACTACAGGTAAATCTCTGTCGCTTTAACTACTGTCATGCTATGTACTCATGGGTACGGCATGGGGTGCTTAGTAGCTAATGGAGTTTGTTGCATTTGCATATATGGGCTTGGGAGAGATTCCCCTGCATTGCCCCCCGCCGTACGGCAGATGCTGGACCTGGTCAAACAGCTATCCAGCACAGAGAGGTAGATTTACCCGCCGGGCCGTGGGGTAGCTGGTGGCGTGTTAGCTTCGCGTTGGACCAGGTCCCCACGCATGTCGTCACTGTCTACTGCGATCAGTTCGACTGTCTCACCGCAGACGAGGTTAGCCTTACGTTACATTGCGTTAAAGTTTTGTATGTTCAACTTCAAATATGTACTTGTATCATGTTCATTGCTAACTGTGTGTTCATTGTTCTCAGATCACCTGGATGCCTTACGGACCTGCTGATCAGATCATCTTAGCGCTTCCTGATTACTGTCGCTTGGGCAGAGATATTTAGATGACGCGGTCTCCACTTATCTGCTATGATGTGGTCGAGTGGCATCTCCCAGACCGTGTCCTCCAACAGTTCGGTGGCCTTCAGACCATCCCACGAGACCCAGATACGGGCCGCGACCTCAATGCCTATGACCGACGTGGCCGAATGGACACAGATTGGACACGAGTACATGCTTTTTGGGTCAGTGCATGGGGTCTGCGAAGGGCTCAGGTCGTCGCCCCTGAGTCCCACCTGCCGCTGGGATACCATGAGCCATATATGACGTGGTATCGGCGGGTCTCACATCTGCTACTGGGTAATCCCAGTCACCGCGATGCGCCTGGATACCTAGGAGCAACGGGGGTTGTAGAGGAGTTGGTAAGCACTACAACTTCATTTCTGTATATTTTTACATGGGTACCAATTCCATAACTTGTATCACTAATGTCTTCTTCTTTTCCAATTGCAGACACGGTCTGTCGCTGACACATACCATCAGGCGAACATATGGATGCAGACCCACACCATACATGACCAGGCGTACGAGGAGTTCGCGAGTATACGTGCGTGTATTTACACATCGCTTATGGTGGTGCATAGGGATCACCGTGTTCAACCTGCACTGGGTCCAATATCTTCATCGCAGCCGCCACGTCATACCCATTCCGTGGAACCGCACGTCCCAGCTACGTCTCGTTGGGGCTCATTGACACCGACCGGTGCGAGGCAGCTTCAGTTTTCATCTCTTGTCCCTTGCCCGTCGCCCAGCATTCCCTCTAGCTCCCGAGGGTTGCCTAACATCGGCTACGACCTCCCAGATATGACACAAGGAGTGATGCAGGCGGTTGTGCCCCAGCCGCCTTATGTTACATTGCCAGCGCCTGGTCGGGGTCATGGTCGTGGCAGAGGACGTGGGCATGGCAGGGCTAGAGCTACAGTTCGTGGCAATGTGGTGCCCGAGCAGTTTGCACCAGGTCCTAACCAGACAGTCCCCTAGTCCCAGCTCACGCAGGTGTCCACTGAGGACCAGTTTGACATTGCGCATTTGGACCATGCCAGTACATCTGAGCTACCGTGTGCTTCCATTGGACAGACAGTCACCCATGCCGTAGTCACACCGGGTACCATAGAGCTCCATGTGCACGCAGAGCAGTTGGACTAGCCGACGATGTCCCAGCCGCTGGTTGCACATATACCTACCCACACGCATGATTCCCTAGCACACATCCCACCGCCAGTACAGGAGGCACCCCGGGTGTTCCAGCGTAGGAGCAAGAGGCCCAGGCCACCGCAGCGTCCATGCGGGACTTAGTCTCCAGTCTTTGATTACATGTTAGCCTATGATGGCCGGGATGTGGCCACCCATGTACACTTGTATCATTGATAGTTATTTGATGTAGTATGTATCTTTTTGCACTTCCTTGATATTTCTTGAAACCCTTCTTGAAATTTTCAATTAGAAGAATACCCTTTTCGGCTTGAGTTAGTTATTTGTTTTTTATACGTTATCTGCTATCTAGCTTCTATGGATTGATGAATAGGTTCTGTTAATTGCTTCAACAACATGGTCTTGGTTATGGATTGAAGGATAGGTTCTGTACCATTGCAGTGTTTCTTAGGAAGTACCTAGGAAGCATTAGCATTTTTTCTAATGTTTTGCTCTTTCATTTTCCATTTGCTTGCTAGTTGTGGACAATAACTAATCGTTTTGTAGAATGCTGGTATAGAAGAAGGTTGATGAAGATAGTTCAGCATTTTTATTGTTTTAGACATCATTTTTATTTTATTGGTACAGAATAAGGTAAAGATACTGGTTGTTGTCATTTACACATGCTTTGATATATGCATGTATGTGCATATTGTAACTAAATTTGTCTTTTTTGATTGTGGTCTTATGAATCACGAGTTGTAGTGAATGTAAGGTATAATTGCATTTGAATGTTGGGATTGTTTAACAGCAGGTCATATTAAAACGGTTATATCGTGGGATAGTCGAAAACATAGGAAATTTTGCCGAAATTTTTACTACAATTCACTTAGAAAGATTTATGGGTTATTGCATAATTTTAATTATTTTCCCGGTTTACATATTTTATTTTAATTTTTGATAATCAAGAAATCTCAGTATGTGTGATTAATTATTGTTATTGTCATCTTCCTCCTCCTCCTCCTCCTCGCCGTCGTCGTCATTTGGTGAATTCTTAAAATATCTTTTGCAGTAGTCATGATGTTTTAGTTTTTATAGTGTGTAGAAGCTTAATACAATCAGCTGTTTTTGATATTCAGGTTTTAATTTTGAGTTTGGTTATGAATCTTGCCTCATAACCAGCAGCCACGAGTCTTAGTGTTTTATAACCTGCAGTGAGCAAGTGGCCTCTACTGAATAAAGGATCGCAGTGGCTATGGAACTTAAATTGAAAATGAACTTATACATAAAACGTGTTTACTAAACACGTTTTATTAATAAACTTTAAAACGTGTTTAGTAAACACGTTTTTATTGAATTTTTACTGAAAACGTGTTTACTAAATACGCTTTTATTAAAAATTAATTTTAACATAAAACGTGTTTAGTAAACACGCTTTTATTAAAATTAAATTTATACTGAAAACGTGTTTAATAAACACGCTTCTATTGAAAATTAATTTTAACATAAAACGTGTTTAATAAACACGCTTTTCTTAAAACTAAATTTATACGGAAAACGTATTTACTAATCACGCTTTATGTATAAATTCGAAAAACGTATTTGCTAAACACGTTTTTGTATTGTTATTTCATTTCCTTTGACGTTAAGGTTAAAGCGTGTTTAGAAAACACGTTTTATATTAAAGTATGTTTGCTAAATACGTTTTTACGTAGGTTGTGAATTAAGTTTTAAAATCCCTATTTTGATAATAAAGTTTACAAACTCGCGTATTTTGATAAGAGAGCCCAAAATAGTGGGACTTAGTATTTGTTTTTTTTTTTTTTTTGGTTTAAGCCTTGGAAAGGTAATGCCGTTTCAACAAAGTAGTGGGACTTATAATACATGTTTTTGACCTGAAGGGAGTTCAGTATTTTACTGAGTGTATTTGCAATTGTCTGGATTGTAGTTTATATTTCAATCTGACAATATTTCTCTTCCCAAACATCAGAGACTGACATATTCTGAATGTAGGGAAGGAGGGTGTTGGGCAGAATTGATAGGCAATCAATTTGAAGAAGAATAGCGACGGAGTCATTGGAGGGGGAGGAAGAATGTAACCAAACAAGACCATCGGTAAGTACATTGAAACAAAAACAAACAAGACCTACCATATCATCGTTGAAGTGAGACCCATATAAGTCCTTTTGTAAGTCAAAGTTTCATGTGCATAGCATACGGTACGACTAGCACCCTGGTTTACTTAATTTTTCTTCAGTGCCCCATTGAAATGAGGTTCTAAAATTCAGCATAACCATTCCTGGCTTGTTACTGAATTTTGCGACTCTATACTTGATTTTTGGTTTACATAATTGGTCATCGGTGCCCAAATGAAATCAAAGCATAATATGTTACGTTATTTATGAGTATGTAACCAACGGGTAGAAAGTTCCAAAATAAATGCATAAATGAAAATAGATCAAACTATATTTCATGACAGCATGAAAGGAGAAATCTCCGATAAAGCACAAAATTAAGTGGCACAAGCAACGTATACGATGGGTATGTAATACTAGGTAATTTTTACCATGGTTCGATAATATATTTTTATCCTATTGAGAATTGTACAATTCTTTATTCTTTTTGGCACTTTAAAAGTCTAATTATAATATGATAATTAATTATTTAATTACGTTCCTTAAGAAATGTGTTTATATTTATTTTGAATACATTGCAAGTTTATGAAATCCTTAATTTCCTAATAATTCCTTATTTTTTTCTAAAATGTTTATTTCTCTTATTTTAAATGTGTATATACATATATATATATATATATATACATAACATTCTCCCTAATGCACCACACATACCTCCAAGTGAGGTAATTACAAATGTGTAAGAGAGATAAGATCCTTTTCATGC
>JAOTRH010164466.1:0-12691 GCA_034768845.1 Heliamphora exappendiculata
TCTTACTTACATAGTTAATCTTGTCCTTATTTAATTGCTTTCATTTAGTTTAATCTTTTAATCAATTGCTTAATTCATACATTCACACTAAGCACAATGTCATATATTCATCAAATTAGTGCTAATATAATTGAACGATACGACTAAACAATATCGATATTGCTGTAATTCAAAGTACTTACATAGAAATGGTTGTAATAGTCAATATTACACCCATTTAATTCAAATATTCTATTTTTTTCTTTACTTTTCTTATTATATTAATTTAGTATTCTAGCATCCATTTTATTTTCTTCATTTTAGTTAGTCTAATTTCTTTCACTAAGCACTTCATTTTATTTTCTTTCCTTGTAATTTTAATTAAATACTTTGATTCATTTTCTTCTCATCTTAATATTCTTTTTCTAATTTTTATTGTCTATTCCTTTTTTTTCTTTCAATAATAGTGTAAAATTCATTTATTAGTATTTTTACTCTATTTATTTATTTTATTTTATTAGTAGTTTTAATTTCCTTTCAACGTACCATTTTTTTTATTTTTTATTTTTTACAATATTAGTTTAAAACTCATTTACTAACTTTTTTTTATATCTTCTATTTTCTTTTCTCTTAACATTAGAATAATTTTGTTTACAACATTTTATTTTATTTTCATTATTTGTTTTAGATTTCATTATAATATTCTATCCCCTCTTCCCTTTTAGTGTTAGTTTAATTATTCTTTCTTTTCATATGTTTATTTTTCTTTTAAAATTTTATTTTCTTTTTCTAGCTTTATTTTCTTATAGTTTTATTTTATCTTTCTTTTTCTTTCATTTTCATTAAACCTAAAAATCATAAAGAGTCTTTTAAGCTGATTTTCTTTTATTTTATTTTATTTTATTTTATTTTCTTTATCTCTTTTAAAACACAAAACGTAAATAATTAGATTTTCATTTTTTCAATAGTCTAATAAATATTTTCTAACCCTTTTTTTAGCATAATTTTTTTTATAACTTTTTCTTTTTCTTTAAATCTCTAAATTCTCTTTGTTAACAAGTTTTCTCTTAAAATTCTTATGCATCTTCTTACATTTAGTTTTTTCTTTAATGTTAGCTTAGTTCATTTTTGTAATATGCATATTTTGGTTATTTTCTTTAAAATACATGTTTAGAATAGTTTAGCTTATTTTATTAACAATTCAAGTTTAGGTAATTTTAGCGTTTCTAATCATATTTTTGTTCTTTTATGAAAACCATGATAATTTAGTTAATCTTTGTAAATATTGCATGCGGGTGTATTTCATGTATCTTTTTAGCTAGAAATTGCATGCCTTAGTAGTTAGGATTTTTTTTTGACATTTATTTATTTTGAAATGTTATGTACATATCTTATGTATTTTCTATACTTGATTTTGAATGTTCTCTTTTCACCCTTATTTTCTTTATTTGCATGTATTTGAGAAATCATATTAAAGAATCAATGATGATTAGTAGAGGCCAACCTTACGGTTGGGCGAACGGGGTGCCTAAGACTTTTCTCAATTCGTACCTTAGTCCTCGAACCCTTTTTCTCTGATTAACGTTTTTAAGATCAGTAGCCAATTTTGTTTTTCTTAGTTTTTCTCAAAAACTAAGTGGCGACTCTATTTTGAACAAAAGGAATTTTCAAAAGTTGATTTTCAAGGTGTTAAAGCATTTTTCAAAACATCTTTGAATTCTTTCATTTTTAACCTTCAAATCCCAAAGCCACAATGCTTACCTCAGGATCTTTGCTCATCCGCCTCTGAGGGTGACTCAGGCTGTAGCTCTCCGAACTTTGCTCGGTTTCCTCTTGCTCGGGACTTTCCATCCGCCTTACGCGTGGTTCTCTTCGAGCATCCTGTCCCTGGATCAGTCGTCTAGTTCATCAATCTCCCTGTCACGTTGCTCCATTCTCTCTTCCATATTGTTGATGATCCTATCTCGTCTGGTCAATCTTTCTTCTAATCTCCCCCTTTCAATCGAAGATGGGGAAGAAGGTCTCTCTCCTCTGGAACTTGTAGTTGAGTAGCGCAACTGCCTCTCATTGTGGGAGGCATCATCCCTACGCCTTCGAACATCTGAAGGGACTTTGGGGGCCCTTGGCCTATCTGGAATAACTGGTATAGATCTTTGGGGAATATCCTCTTGTCCCCTGGTACGATTTCTAGTAAATTCAGTCGGAGTCTAGCTCATAATTTTGTTGGTCCGAGATCGTCGATTCCCACACACAGCGGCAAATTGTACGCGGTACAAACTGGAGGCTTGTTCGGCACAATCTCGACCAAGTGAATTAGCCCAATACTGATGACCCTAAACAGGATATAGGCCATGCTCCTCGCCGTCGAACTTACTGAAAGATCCTTACTCCGCCGCCGAACTCCTGCAACACCAAGAACACCGTTAGTGCCCTCCGGTCTGGTTTGACCGGGAGGCACTCCAACACTCATGTTAGATATCTCTCAGGGAGGTTTCTAATCAAGAATTGGGCTTAGAATTGCGTACTTATGGTTTGAGAGTGCCTTCCTTTATATAGGGGTCGAAACCTTATGAGGTTGAATCCTCAGGATTCTGTCTCTTGATTCTTTTGGGATCATTTCCTATTCTGTAGATATGATGTGTTTCCATCCTGTAGATATGATTTGTTTCTATCCTGTAGACCCGATCAAATCGTGTCAAGGATGGAAACTTGCAGAGTTATCCTTCCTTCTGTGGCCGACATGGGATTTATCAGTTGCGGGCCACTATTGGTGGGGTGGGCCGAACTAGTATGGCCCGAAAAACTAGAGGTCCGGACTTCTTTGAGTACTGGAGCAATCTATTTTGGGTTGGCCTCTTTAATGGGACTCTGGTCCCATTTATTTGGGTTGGACTTTTAGGCTCATAGCTTCTATCCTCTCTCAGCATAATATCTAATTATTAACTTTGTTTTCTATCATATTTAAAATATTAATTTTTTTTCTATCATATTTGAAGTTTGAATTTAACATAATATCCAATTAATGAATTTTATTTCTATCATATTTGAAAGATCAGATTTTTCTTTCTATCATATTTGAAGTTTGAATTTAACATAATATCTAATTATTGACGAGGGCATGATCGACCTCCTTCACCATAATTGCCTTCGGCGTCTGGCTTGCCTCCAAGTCCGACAACCAATGCATCCATTAGATCTGGTGGCTCGTCTTCTTCATCGGCATTGCCGTCCTCCTCGTCTCCCTCGCCGGCTTCATCGACGGCTACTAGAACAAGTAGCTCCTCCTCCTCGTCTTTGTCGGTGCATCGTCGTCTTCCTCGTCATTGTCTTTGTCACTTAGCGGTACCTATGAATCCTCCACCATTCTTAGTCGTGCCTTTCGCGAGTACCAACTTAATGGAATCTTGTCGTGGTTGAGGAATCAGGAAAATATTAATTGATAAGGATGAAATTGATAAATTTATTAAAAATACATCAGGAAAAAAGTATTACCGATATATTTATCAGTTACTACTCTGCAACATAATTGTTAAAATACCGCAGAACATATATAAGTGATAAATGTATCAGTTACTATTTTGTGATACAATTGTTCCGATATCGACGTACGAATATAATTGATAAATGTATTAATTAGATACATAATACTAATTTATTTGTAAATGATAAATGTATCAATTAAAACATAAAAGAATAAAGATATTTTCAAACGAGAAATCTTATATTAATTTGTCTGTTAATTTTGAAAAAAAAATGTATAATCTATAAGTTGTGAAATAAATGTTTGAAATGAAATTTTTAGACGAGATTGTTTTATTCCCATATAGAAAGGTCTTTAGGGCGAGATATTTTATTCCCGTTTAGAAAGAAATTTAGTCAATCACGCTTAAAATGTTTTGAAAATGTAATTCAAACGTATTTTTAGTAAACATAAATATTTTTAAACTAATTTTATTTTAAAAAATTAAATAAAATCAATTCTTAAATATCTATGATATTTAAACTTCTGTCAAAATTTTTCTCTAAACTAATTGCACTAAGAGCTAGTCTCATTCTACATCGTAGGTTCCCATCTTATTTAATTGAAAAATGAGACTTTGTGTTTGGCTTAGATTTTTCTATAAGTTTTTTGATTTTTTACTTTTTTTTTTATAAAATATAAATATAAAAATATATATAAAAAAAATAACTGTAAAAGGAGAGCAAACAAATAGATTTTTTTAATAAATTTTTAAGCTAAAATTTTTATAAAAAAATTAAATCCAACATAAGCTTAGAAAGAGATATTTATTAAAAGGAGTGGGTCCCCAATAATTCAGGAAGAGCATACTAAGCGAGTAATTATCCAATATGGAATAATATAAGCCCTTTGTTGATCACATGGAAGACACAAATGAATTATTTAGGTTATATTTAGGATAATTATTTATTTTTGTTTTTAATGATTATTTTTATTATTTAGTTAAATAATTATATTTTTGGACTCATCTCATCAAAACGAGCCGTAAAACTAATTTTTTTTATCAAAATATAAAAAAAAATTTAGAAAAAACAAAAATAAGCCAAAATAAGTTAATAAATTAAATCTTATATTACTTATTTTCGTGTCTAGTGGACTTATTTTATCTTTTGATCAAATTTTTTTTAGTTCGTCTCATCGAGTCGATTCAAAAAAATAAAACAAAATTAGTAAAAAGATAATAAAAGTTCAAAACAACAAAAATAAACAAAATTCTCAACATTTAATCTAAATAGAATCTTAAACCATGTTTGGAGTGACGGAGCATGTCACAATATCATGTTTGTTTGCATAAAAATCTCTTTAGACTATTTATCATGTCGGTTATATTATCCCTAAATAAAGGATATATAACTAAGAGAGAGAGAGAGGGGTGGAATTAGAAATTATGGAATTTGATAAAATAAAAAATAATTAATTTACACTCATACAGGTTTGAGTTGAGGTATGTTTGGAATGTTTAAAATAAAAATATTTAATTAAAATATTAAAAAAATTATAAAAAACAAAAAATAAACTCTAAAAAAAAAATTACAAATTTTTTTAGTCCAAACATAGAATAAGTGTCAACGATTACGAATTACTCTGGAGCATCTTGTAATTTGTCATCATTATATTCGAATTGTTAAAGAGTGGTGGCCAAATCCCTCATGGACCCCCACCTGATTATTGTACTAAATATATTCTTTTATAAGACTTTTGAAATTTCTCCCTCTAAAATAATTATAAAAATCAAATTAATTTCTTAAAACATGAATTTCATCAAATTGGTTCTTGAATTTTATTTGAACTTAGTGTTTGTTTGGAATAGTTTATAAGTTTGTCTTTTAATAAATTTATTTATTTTTTTTAAAAAATAAAACATAAAAAATAAGTAAAAGTATTTAAAATAATTTTAAAAAATAGATGTTAAATATATATATATATATATATAAAACTATTTTTTAGTTGCCTTAAAAGCCATACAAGAATATTAACCCAAATAAATTAACTTAAAAGTTAAACTTTTTAGAACAAGATAACTTTTTCTTAATCCCAAACAGGACCTTAACAATGTTCCCTCTAAAATAACTTTCTTCTATTATTTTGTTAATCTTTTCACACGTGCCTATTACATGATAGTTTTGGGGACAAAACAGTAAAATTAGTATAAATAATTTTTTAAATTATTTCTTGGCGTCAAAAGTAAAACATTTTCAAATCACTCTAACATTACGTACATATTTTTTTGTCGTGTTCCTTTCGTTTTTAAAGTTTTGGCTTATTTAGTAAGGTAAGAAAAATAAAAAGATTTAGGAACTATTTGATAAAATTATTGCTAGTAATTTATAAATTAAATTTTGTAATAAAAGTTTATAAATTAAATTTTGTAATAAAAATTGTGATTGCTTGATAAAAATTATAATTTATAATTAAAATTAAAAAAATAATTATAAATCGTAGCAAAAGTTACAAATATTTGAAAAAACTTATAACTTATAACTAAAATTAGTAGAAAAAAATTTAAAATTACTAACAATAGCATTTTCAAACACCCCTTTAAGACCTGTTTGTTTGTTTAGAGATAAATTAACAAATATAAAATACTATAGGATATAAAGGTGAATATGAAATAAATGGATATAACATTGAATATGTTATATTTAAATATATACATATACCCATATTTATTTTTATGATAAATGTGAATAGACGTAAATTTATAAAATATAAATAAAAAATAATTTTTCTTTTTTGCCCTCACAAAAATTTAATTATACCTTTAATGTCAAATTGCACACACAATTTCCAACAATTAAAATACTCATCTATTCTCATAAACAATTTGGATCAGGAATAGCTTATAGATACCAATAAATGAAATAGCAAAGAAGGAAAGCAAAAAGAAAATCAATTGCTGGTGGTGTGCCTAGGAGAACTGCAGTTCATACATGCATGCTATCAAAATCAAACCATAGTTTGAACCTTTTATATGCTAAGGGCAAGTTGGTCTTTCACATGCTAACCATCACTGGTATTACGAGCATGTCTGATTAACCGGATTAGATGTGGAATTGAATTATATATTTTAAGAAATTATATATTTTGTTTAAATTTAATAATTAGTGAAAAAATTTTACATTTTATTGGATAACTTATACAAATAATCAACAAATTGGCCATATGAGTTAAAAACATAAATATTTTTATGGGCATTTGAATATTTCATGAATATTTGAATAGGTCTTAAAAAATTAGCTGAAATATTTAAATAACCCATAAAACAGATATTGGTCATCTTTAATTGTTTTCAATTATTTTATTTTCTCTTTTATACCTTAGCAAAACTTTAGAAAGGAAGGGGAAATAATGTTTAGGGAGATTCGAATATATTTGAATTGATGCCCAAAAAAGAGAGAAAATTTATGCTGTTAATTTTACTATTTTGCCCCAAAAAAATATCAATTGAATTGCATGTACGTCTATCATTTAAAAAATATATATATTTTTTATGAGGATATTGCTACATTCGAATAAAAATTAAAGGACAACTTATTCTAATTTCTTAAGAGGCTAATTGCATTTTTATATATCTTTAGGAAGTAAAATGTCAAAAACCCATTTTTATATTTTTGTTCTCTCTTCTATGAATTTGTTTTAATTTTTTTGGCTAATTTTTTACTTTTTCGACTCACCATGATAAAAAAAATCTAAAATTATAGCCGTTTTGAAAAAAATTGAAAAAATTTCATTAAAAACAAAAAAAATCACATAAAATCCTTAAAGTTGCTTTTTTTTCGTCTTATTTAAATATCTTTTATTTTTTTTGGTTTCTTATAACGAAATTTTTTTTAAAAATATTATCATTGAAATTAACATTAAATTTTTTTACTAAATTTTTTAAAAAAAATTATATAAAAAAACTATCCCACACAATGTCTAATTCTGCCCACTCTGATTGTGATTTACTTTATCTCAAATATTCTTATTATTATGTATTGATTTATTGTCTGTGAAACGATCATGTCGAATCAAAATTTCAAAATCCTAATGCCAAACCATTAAATCAGATAAACAAGAATATTTAGGAATAAAAAGTTAGATCCCAAAAAAAGTAATCAAAATTTCATCAGCCAACATCGATTAAACAACCAAATGACATTTCACTTTCTTTTTCATGTCAACTTTTGAAAATTATTTCGTACATAGACAACCAACTATAAAAATTATAAAAAAAATTAAAATATTCCGACCATTTATTTTAATTTAAATTAGTAATTATTATGAATTTCAATGCAAATGAATTATCTGTATCTAATTTCTATGATTGGTCTATAATTGTTTGTTTACGTATGCATTAGGAGTGTTCGTGAGATCTAAAAAATCTATAAACCAACTCAATTCGATCTCTATTGGCTGGTTTAGTTCAGTCAAACCAAGGTGATGGATTAGTTCTAGATCTAAAAATTTTGAACTCGATCTAATTGATTCGGTTATCGGGTTGTTATTTTTTTAAACTAACCCAACTCGAGACCTAATGATATATATATGTTTTATAAAAAATTAATTAATTAATTTAACAAGAAGTGGCAACAAGACATAATTAATGCACAAGACGATATTTTTAGTTTGAATATTTGTTAAGAATTAATTACTCTTATACGAGGATTGTTAATAGATACTGTATTAGATTAGTGCACAAATAAAACCGCTATTCTAGCCAGAACCAACCGTTGTTAATTGGGTTAGATTGATTCTAAAATATAAATGTTCAAATTTTGAATCCAAACTTTTATAACTGACTTTAATTGATTTAATTTTGAGTAAAAACCAAAATTCATCCAGATCAACCCATACCCATACCCATACCCATACCCACTATGCATTATTTCTGTTAATTTTCTTTCTTTAGCTTGTATGTGAGTGAACAAAAGAATGTAAAATATATCTTTTCATTATTCAATTTCCATTCACAAAAAGAAACAAATAAACATAAATCTAAAAAATAATTTAATAAAATGTTGTGGTTTATAAAATTAAAAAATGAGTAATTTTTCTTTCACAGACTTGTATAGTAGAATTGTGAATTGTTTTACCAAATACCAATATTACATTAAGCGTGCCAATTTATATATATATATTTTCTCTTTTTTTTTTTTTTTAATTTTAATGAATTATTTTTTAGTATTAATTCATATGAACGTACTTTTTAAATTTCTCTTACCATAAAGAATTAAAAAAGTAAAAAAAATTGACTAAATAATAAAAATGTTTACATAAAATAGAAAAGGCCAATTTAACACTGTTAAGATAACTGTCTTTTCAGGGTATTTTTAATAACTTTTTTCATCTTTAGTACAAAAAAAAAAATCAACTTTAGTCCAAGACAAACTTTTTAAATTACTCTCAGTCACAAAAAAACAAAAAATAAAAAATAAAAAGACAAAAAAAAAAAAAAAACTTTCAAACTGGGTCCTTTTCAGATTTCTTAACTGCCACAATGAATATCAAGTTAGTTGATGAATCCCCAAAACATCCACAGCCAAATCTAATCTTTAGAACAAATTAAAAATAGTATCTCTAACCTAATTACCAATTATATACACTCATTTTTTTTTCATTTAGTTATCCATTTGGAAAAAGAAAATTAGTTGGGCAGTTTGATTAAGAGGGAAATTATTAGTTACACCCGGAGTAATATGTAGACGATAACACGGGACATTCTTGTTAAATAAATGATTACAATTTATATAATATAGGTCACTTAACAAAGGTGAGTTATTATATTTTTATCATAAAATTTATTACTATCATATTGAGTAAGAGTACCACGTGAACTTGTCACATAGTCAAGAGCACCAAATAATTATTATAATTAAGATTGCTTTGGTAAAATATTCTAAAATTGCCCCTCACTAGTTTTTATTTTTTTCCCTTTAAAAAAAAGGCTAACTTAACTCACAACAACCTTGCCGTGAGTAATTTTATATTTTAAGTAAATTTTTATAATTTAATTATAATTGTTCATTATTTTATATTTAATGAATAGTTAATTTGTTTAAAAAATTATATCAATCGAACAAGCATATTTGCTTTCAAATAAAATAATTAATTTATAAAATTTTAAGAATAAAATGTAAGAAAAATATGCACTGATCATATAAATAATGAAATCTGATTAATCTGATTTTTTTTATAAAAATTAGCTACTCATCAAATTTAAAATAATAAATAATTTTAATTAAATTATAAAAATTTACTTAAAATGTAAAAATATTCACAAAAGAGTACTGTGAGTTTGGTCACAATAGGACCTCTGTACCCTTAAAAAAGGTCACACACTAAGGCAGACCGTAAAAAATATCACCCGCCGAACACGGCATCACTTCCATAGCAAACTCCCTCAGTCAAAACATCACCTCAAAGCTAGACAAATTTTAGACAAATTTGATAAGAGAAATGCTAACTAGCGCGGAATGGGCAGTGAATAAAAAATATATAATGTAGAGATATTTATGTAAAATATATTAATATTTTTAAAAATAATAAATTTTACTTTTAAAAGTATAATAATATTAAAAAAAATTATCTTTATTTACTTATTAACCACCACCTTAATAAGACCTATTTCATAAACTATGAAGATCACAAAACAGAGTACGTCACAACGGTTTAGTTAGTGAAATTTGATTATTTTTTTTGAAAATCCAACTAATTATTAGTCTTGTTTTAGAAGCATGACGATTTTAAAATGTGAGACTTATTTTATAAAATAAAAGTTAGTGAATTTAAGTTTGAACCAGAGTGCTCATGAACAAGTTTCGCAGCGCTTATAAATAAGTTTCGCATGGCCCACGACCACAAATAAAATTTTAACTCATTTTAGCTTTTGACCTGTTTTGTGGGTATTTATATTTATTGCTTTTATTAGGAATATTTTCACTTTTGTATTGTATTAGTTATTACATTTCATAATAAAAATTGCCCTAACTTCGTAGACGGAGTTTTTTTTTTTTTTAATAAATCACATAAATCGTATTATTGTATTTTTTTGTCTAACAACAAGCGTCACAAACACGAAAGAGAAATTGAAGTTGCTTACACGTTAATACCTGTAAAGAAGAGAATGAGTTCTATTTGGCCTTTCTTATTTTTCACCTTTCTTTCTTTTCAATTTCCCTTTCTTGTGATTCTAAAGTTGGCTTCAAGGAGAAATTATTCTACTTTTGCCTTTGGTATTGATTCCGTGTTTCAACTTTAATACTAGCTCTTTTTTTTTTTTCCTTTTTTTTAGGCTCTGTTTATTTTAATAAAAAAATATTTATTGGTAAAATTTAGTGTTTGGTTTGTTAAAAACAACTAAAAGTATTTTTTCAATGAAATATTTGACATTATAAGACCAAAATTGATTTTCAAATCAAAAATCCATATTTCATTTATGATTTTGCAAGCTCGCCTACAATAGGTCCGTGTTAGATCCCATTGTGATCAACTAACAAGAGTGTTGAGATTTGAATCAATTTTCGAACGCGAATGATAATACATCTATACACACATCTAAAAAAATAAAAAATATATATATATGTGGTTTGATACAACTAGTCTACATCAATGGGTGAAATAACTAATTCACTATAACTGTATAATGTACAATTTCAAGATCAAAAATATCTTAAAACTCGATACTTAGAATCCGAGCATTAAAACAAATTATGTTTTCCTACTAAAAAATGCCCCCAATACCCTTAGTATTTTTTTGGTCTCTTCCTAAATCCTAACTCCTTTAAATTTAATTATTCACAAACTTATTAGAATAGTAAAACTCATATTTATAGACAAAAATTTTGAAACGTTAACTGTTATATAATTATAAAATTTTAAAATTTTAAACGTTGTATAATTATAAAATTTTAATTATATGAATTTATAAAATACAAAATATACATCCAAAGAAAAACCTATTGTTAGATATTCATGTCATTGGACAAAAGAGAAGGCTACTGAAATCTTTTGTTCTAAAATTGATTTTCAAGTGCCAATCAAACATTACAAAATAAAGAGAAAAATAATTAATTTTTACAAAATTATTTATACAAAAAATATTATTTATATTAAAATATTTTAAGTCAGAAACAAATGGAGGGCATTGACTGACAACTAGATTAAGAGTTAGGTTTTTTGGATTTTTTTTTTTTCATTTTTAGTTAAAAAAATTAAATTAAATTTAAAATAGATTATTTGGTAATGTATTTTTTAAACTAATTTTTTTAAAACTAGTTGTTTAGGTAAAAATCTAGTTTTTTTGTTTTTTTTTGTTTGAAGTAGATAATTTTATCTTTTTATATATTTGATATTAATAATTATATGTGGTTGGTAATAGTAGTAATAAATTATCAATAAAAAATATTATTATATTTTAAAAATAGTTGGAGTTTAGATAAAATATTTCGGGAGTTGTGTTTTGATTTAATTTTTTAACTTTTTATTTTTTTTGCTTTTTTTTCCAAACACACAACTTGATTTTTTTGGCGTTTTTAGCAAAAAAGCCCAAAAGCCAAATAGCTTTGTTTATATGGTTTTTTTCATCTTTTATAAAAAATATTTTATATTTATTCAAACGATGATACTTTTTAGATTTCTCTCGTCATAAGAAACTATAAAAGTAAAAAAATTTAATCAAAAAAAATTTAAATAAGACGAAAAAAGCCACTTCAAGAATTTTATGTAATTTTTTTCGTCTTTAGTGAATATTTAATAATTTTTTTCAAAACAATTATACTTTTACTTTGTTTTATTATGCCGAATCGAGAAATTAAAAAAATTAGATCAAAAAAATCAATAAATGCTCATAAAAGACAAAAAAAAATTCATAAAAAAAATTATTAAAAATACTAAACCAAACATAAGCTTAGTCTCCATTGAATTGTTCGCGGTAAAGATTCACGGTAACAATTATACTAAATTGCTTTATTGGGGTAATGCAATTTTCATTTTACACGTGGCATTAGGTGGCCACACAGCTTTAATTGTGATCGTTTTAGCTTTCTAGCTTTCTTATTTTGAAAAACCATGATGTGTTTGGTATGAATATGCAACTAAAATTGTTTCATAATTATCTTGTGGAAAGTCCAATTAGAAAGAGCAAAAGGACCAATTAAAAAATAAGAGATTCTAACTTTGCCTAATTGAACTCAGCCTACTTATCTTATGTGG
>JAOTRH010164477.1:0-12690 GCA_034768845.1 Heliamphora exappendiculata
ACAGATTATACAGGTAGGCTCACAATCGCAATGGACCCGGACATTCCATTGGTACGATTGTAGTACATCGTTATAGTGGCTGGTCTTAGCTAGGTCGAACGGATCGAATTCTGGTTTTGCGAATTCGTTGTTTGAGCTCGATGTGTTAGTACACTTGGAGTGTATTGAGCGGGATCAACGGTATGATCGATTCTATACTGACCATATGAATTGATCCACATCCCGTTTTATCATGTATTACACGAACTCTTAATCCCGAAGTAATTGATTAATTGTGTTCAGATGATGTACGGTACTTTGAGTCGTCAATGGTTGAGATTTCCTTCATGAGATCAACAGTACCGATGAGTTGGGTACTAGCATTATTTGTCCAATGATTGATAATCAGCTGACGGAAACCACGTCCGATTTAAGTTGAGGAGTTTCCCCTCGTGTGCTTTGCTTATAGGCTTGATTATGCTAAACCTGTACAGTGGATCTTCGGATCCGACATATCAAAAGGTTAAGCGGTGCAATTGCGAGGAGAATAGAATAATTAAATTGGGTTGTCAGTAACCTAATTTATTTATCAGAAATTCACATCTTAAACGTGGGGAGAATTCAGTGCATTTGATAATTGGAAACTCAAGACATAATTTGAGTTAGGGCCGGAAGTTTAGTCAGGACCTTCAGTGGAATAAGTTCGGGTTCGTACGGGAAAGGATCTAGCTCGGAGACAAAGTTAGGGATATTCAATTTTCTCGTACGATTAGCCCGAGTCCTATACTTTCTCGTGATCCCTCACGTAACCCATTATATGCACATATATTTTTCTTGTTGGTTTCAGTGATTATTTAATTTAATTTGAATGTCGGTATTGCCACCGAGGACATTCGAAAATTAAATTAAATTAATGAGAGACAGTTTTGGTTTTTGGCACACCTAGGGATTACTCCCTAAGTGGCCGGCCCTAGGAGATGGTGGGTTTTATTATTTATGTTAAGTATATATATCTTCATATCCTTTTAAGAAGGAGAGAATATATACTTAATATCCTTTTTGATATATTCCTATATATATTAAAAAGGAGGCTCATTTAATACTACCCTAACCCTAATTCTCCCCCCACAGCTGCCGGCCCCTCTCCTCTTAGGCAATTAATTTTTCCTTTTAGAGATTATTGTGTGAGAAGAAAGCAAAAGGAGAAAGAACACTTTGATCGAAATCGGTGCCCACACATCGTGATCGACGTAGTGCGTCCGGGATATACGTGAGAAGGTTGCAAGATCGTCTTCAACGTATTCGGGACTTCTTGAAATTTTTTGAAAAGTTTCATAAAAATATTAAACTATTAAGATTAATATAGTTTTCAATTTTCATGAAAAATGTATACGTCGTTTTTTACGGTCACGGCGTCGGTTCAATTTTTTTTTTCGCTTCAACAATTCAAGATGGATATCCACATGAAATAACCTTAGGAACCCATGACTCTTCTATACACTCTCATTTTCTCTCTCCCGAGGGCTTCGTGGAAAGGTTTTCATTGGTTATTTATTATCCGTTTCGATATAAGCACTTTCATATAAGTTTTCTTTATAAATAGTATGTCTGTAACTTTCTGCTTTGTATAAAATAGTTTTTTTTTATGTTCATAAGCACACTGAACACATGAAGACCTTTCTGGGGTTCTAAAAACATGACGGCCATGACCATTCAATATCGCGGTCGCATGTTTTATCAAATCTACAATCGTGGCCGTCACCTTTTTGTCATCTTTTTCCTCATGTTGTTATGGCCATGAGGATTAGTGAGGGAAAAAGTATGAAAACCTTTTTTAAAACTATCTGTTATCCTTTTATTCTTAAGGTTTTCCTTTCCTCTTGTTTGGTTTT
Source organism: Heliamphora exappendiculata (assembly GCA_034768845.1). Taxonomy (NCBI): domain Eukaryota; kingdom Viridiplantae; phylum Streptophyta; class Magnoliopsida; order Ericales; family Sarraceniaceae; genus Heliamphora; species Heliamphora exappendiculata. Next base: position 1,872 of record JAOTRH010164477.1, read on the forward strand.
ACATTTTTTGTGTCATGGCTCGTGTTCTTATTGGAAAATAGAAGGTAGATTTGGTCTAGATCAAATGGGTTGTGGTCTCCATCCCGTACATCCGATTCCTTTATGTTTGGTAGTTCTAAAAATATGATGACCGCAACCATTTAATATCACGGCTGTGTGATTTCTTAAACTTACAGCAATGGTCGTCACATATTTTCCTTTGGCCGCTTCTTTTTCTCCATGATTGTCATGGTCGTCACATCCACTTGTTATGACCGTGAGGTTTTGTGAGGCGAGTGACATGAAAGCTGTGTTTGAATCATTCTGTTATTTGTTTTAGTATTCTGTACACTCTATTTTTAGAAATAGTGCTTCTATAAGGGGTCGAGGATGGTAGATCTAACCTAGATCTAATGGGTTATGGTCTCCATCTCAAATACCCAACACATTTAAGTATGTTTTAAACCTTGTATGTTAAACACCCCTTTGCACCCTGAAATACCCTGGCCGCAATATTCATTTGTCATGGCTGTAACATGCTGCATCTTAGTTTCTAGCAGTAATCCTATATTTGTCATGGCCACAAGTTTTGTGACTTATTTTGTCACGGTAGTAATATTTGTTGCTACGCCCTTGAGTTATCTGCACATCCAGTAGCTTAAAATAAGTGTTTAAACCTCTTCTGTTTATTCTATATAGCTTGTATGTAGCATGATTAGAAACAGAAATATTGTTGCATCTCCCTTAGGCCTTTCTTGCTTTATTTCACTTGTCGTTTCATGTTCTTCGCTTTGCTTTGCTCAAATGATATGTGTGGCATATCTAGAAATAATAACGAAGTCCCATGACCCTAGATTCGTAGTTAGGATTTTGCCTCTTTGATTGGTTTTTGTTTAAACTCTCTTTAACTTCCTATTATGTATATGTTACCTTTAAAAAGTTTACAACAAAAATAACATTGACAAAGTAGAGACTAACCTAACGGTTAGGCGAAAAGGGTGCCTAACACCTTCTCTTTTCGTACCTTACCCCTGAACCCTCCTTTTCTCTGGTTACGCTTTTAAAAGACTCGTAGCATTCTTTTTGTTTTTCTTGATTTTTCTCAAAAACTAAATGGCGACTCCATTTTCCTAAAAACGTGTTCGGATATCTTTGATTTTTTGTTTTAAAGAGAAGAGAACATTTTTCTAAAAACCATTGATATTCAGTGCACCCTCCTTTTTTCAATCAGTGCCCGCAATAGCATTCCACTTTTTCAAATCTCATTAAGCCTTACTTAGGCAACACCCTTAAGAATACGTGGTCCCAAACCTCGAACTCTAACGGTCGTCTTCTTCGATCTAAATAGCTTTTTCGGTGACTCTGCGCCTTAATCAAACGCTTCTAAATTGTTGCAATCTTCTCAGTAGTCTCCCTTACAAGGTTAGGCCCCAATATGGATGCTTCTCCTACATCTGTCCAGCACACCAGAGATCTACATGGTCTCCCACACAAAGCTTCATATGACGCCATCCCAATGCTCGTTTGGTAACTATTATTGTATGGAAATCTAGCTAGCGGAAGGTGATCTTCCCATGAACCCCTGAAATCTAATACACATGCCTGCAACATATCTTCCAAAATTTGGATCGTGCGCTTTGATTGGCCATCAGTTTGAGGATGAAACATTGTATCAAAATGTAAACTCATTTTCAGTGCATTTTGTAAACTCTGCCAAAATCGAGAAGTAAATTTAGGGTATCTATCCGACACTATTGATACTGGCACGCCATGTAGTTGTACAATCTCCTTAACATAGAGTCTGTAAAGTTTATCCACCGAATCAGTCATGCACATGGGGAGGAAGTGTGCTGACTTGGTCAATTGATCCACTATCACCCACATAGCATCGTGTCCTTTCACAATCTGGGAAGGTTCAAAACGAAATCCATTGTCACATCCATTCTGATACTGGTAGTGGCTGGAGTGAGCCCACCGACTGTTGATGTTCATCTTTTACCTGATGGCACGTAAGACATTTGGAGATGAACAAGGCTATATCTTTCTTCATCTCCTTCCATCAAAACTGCCACCGCAAGTAATGGTACATCTTCGTACCGCTGGGGTGTACGGTAAGTCAAGGGTGATGAAATTCCCGTAACACTTCATTGTGACATCCCTCATATACAAATAATCTTCCCATGAACTTCAGGCCCTGATCCGATTAAACGGTCCATCCCCTAATTTCGTCTCCACTAGCGATATGATCTTTGTATATATGTGCTTCATTGTTGTGCTGTTAAGCATCAATAATGCGGTTGATAAGGGTGGGCCTCGAAACGAGTGCAAATAATGTGACATGGTTGCCGGCTTCACATATATTCAACCCATAATCTCCAATATCTCCCAACATTTTCCATTCTCGAACTGAGACTTGAGCTAATGACTTCAACTACTTTCTACTAAGGGCATCGGCCACAACATTTGCTTTACCCGAGTGATACTATAAATTGAAGTTGTAATCTTTGAGATATTCAATCTATCTTTGTTGCCTCAAATTTAGGTCTTTTGTGAAAATAAGTACTTGAGACTTTTGTGATCAGAGAGAACCTCAAATCGTTCTCTGTAGAGATAATGCCTCCATATCTTTAACGCAAAAACAACTGTCGCCAATTCCAAATCATGTGTTGGATAATTTCTCTCATGAGTTTTTAGCTATCTAGACTCGTAAGTCACAACTTTGCCTTGCTACATTAAAATACACCTTAACCCTTCATGGGACGCGTCACAATACACTTCATAGCCAAGCACCTTTTTGGTATAACTAGAATCGGTGCACTGTTTAATCTTTTTTTCAACTCTTGGAAGGCAGCTTCACATGCATCATTCCACCCAAATTTAACCCACTTTTAGGTGAGTCGAGTCATTGGGGCAGCAAATCGGGAGAAGTCTTTCACAAAACGGTAGTAATAACCCACAAGACCCATGAAACTTCTGATTTTAAACATGCTTTTTCGTCTTTCCTAACTCTGCACTGCTTTAACTTTGGATGAATCAACCGCTACTTCATCCTTCGATACAACGTGTTCCAAAAAATTTCACTTTCAAAAGGCAGAATTCGCATTTCTCATATTTGGCATAAAGTTTATGCTCTCTCAAGAGATGAAGTGCCACATGCAAATTCTCCTCACAGGCTTCTTTCATCAGTGAATAAATCAATATGTCATCCACAAAAACAATGACGAACTGATTTAGGTATGGTCAGAAGACACGGATCATGAGATCCATAAATGTAGCTGGGACATTTGTTAAGCTGAATGGCATCACTAAAAACTCGTGGTGCCTATAGCGAGTGCGAAACGCAGTTTTAGGGATATCTTCCTCTCGAACCCTCAACTGATAATACCCAGACCTTAGGTCAATCTTTGAAAAATATGTTAAACCCTTTAGTTGATCAAACAGGTCGTCGATCCTTGGCATAGGATACATGCTCTTTATCGTCACTTGATTCAGCTTTCTATAGTCAATACATAAGCGTAATGATCTGTCTTTCTTTTTGGCGAAGAGTACTGGAGCTCTCCATGGTGAAACACTTTGGCGTATAAAGCCCTTATCCAGCAGGTCCTGTAGTTGCACCTTTAACTTCTGCAGCTCAGCAAGCGCAAAACGGTATGAGAGCATAGAAATCGAGGCAGTTCCCGATATAAGCTCAATAGAAAATTCTACTTCTCTATTAGGTGGTAATTCAAACAATTCATCTAGAAATACGTTAGAAAACTCACATACCACCAAAGGGAACTCTTCTCGAGTTGATGAATCATCTCGCACAAGAGTAGAAATGAGTGAATTTATACTTGTCGAACCTCTTATGTAGTACAGTCGAGGCATTGAGCCATCATCTTTATCACCCAAGTAATAAAAAGAGTCTCCTTTAGGAGTATATAAGAAAATACATCGCCGATCACAATCGATGTGTGCACGAAAAGTCGTTAGCCAGTCAATTCCCAAGAGGACATCAAAACTGGACATGCCTAGTACTATAAGATAAAATATGAAACGGTGATTAGCTATCTCAATTTTTCATAACCTACGAACACGTTTCAGTGTTGTACCCCCTCCTATAGGTGTCTTGACATTTAGAACGACATCTAATACCTTAATTGGCAGCCTCAAGGCAGATGCAAAGGAAAATGATATGAAGGAATGCGATGAACCAGTGTCAAACAGTACATGTGCCTATGATCTAAAAACCAATAGAATACCTTGAACCACATGTGTACTAGAAGTAGTCTCAAGTACTATAGGTGTCTGCGAAGTGCCTATCTCCGTTATCACATAAACGCATCCCTAAACTCATGAAGTCTGCCCTGCACCTCTGCCTGTTGGCTGTCGAACCAACTGAGCTGATGTAGCCTCCTTGGTGGCTCGGGATGCCTATATCTTTGGCTACTGTGGTGGCTGATTATAGGTCTGTCTTTGAACAGGTCTGGTACTAGATGCACTCTGGATAGTTCCCATCTCTCTCTAAAGGCAATCTCGCCTGATGTATTCTTCTTGTCTGCATTGAAAGCATCAAAGAACTCCCTTTCACAGTGATTGGCCATAAAACTGACCCTATTGACGTCCCCGCGCCAGTCCTTACATTTTCCCTTTCAACAGGCAATCCCTCAGTCAGTGCCCTGGCTTCCCACATGCATACCATACAAACTATCTACTCTCATAATGGGTCGATGAAACTACTGATGGGGTAGGGGTAGAACGTTATGACTAGGGTGTGCCCTGGGGTAAAGAACCCATACTGCTCGGCCTAGATCTCAATTTCTTAAATAGGTGGCCCTCAGATTGGGCGCTCACTACGGCTGACTGAGATCTACTCTCCCTAATCTTTCGGTTGTATGCTAATGTATTCTCCACTGTACATGCTGCCTCCACTAACTTAGAAAACACTTGAATTCTTAATGCTGCAACTCTATCTCGGATAGCAGGCTGCAATCCCCTTTCGAATCTTTTTCCCTCAATTCTTCTGTCGACACCATTTCTTACACAAACTTCGATAAGTTGGTAAATTTCGCTTCATATTATATCACCGACATTGCCCCTTGTATAAGAGAGAGAAATACTTCTCTAAAAACATCTCATGAGTACTCAAGAAAATACTTTTCTAAAAACACTGTCGTGAATGCCACCCATGTATTCTCAACTGTAGTTCTCGCAAATTTTCACCATTCGTTCGCGTCGCCCCAAAGTTAGAATGTTACAAAACTAACTCTCAGCTCGTCGTTTACTATCTGCAAAGTATCCAGAATCTTAGTTATCACTTCTAGCCATTCGGTTGCCACCCTTGGGTCGGGCTCTCCTATGAAAATTGGAGGATTTAACCTTTGGAATTCCCTCATCATTGTTGTGCCCGAGGCTCAGGATTCCTCACTCCTTCCCAGGAGACCTTTATAAGAGTCCTCAACGTATTCAACATCTGTTGCATGACATCTACATTGTCTACTAGTTCTTATAGGGCATTTACATCCCCTCTTTTAGGAACTGACGCTTCATCGCGCCCATGGTCGCATCTACGACCTCAACCCCTTCCTCGTTAGGGTAGCATAACTATATAAGAGAAACGTAAGCGTCAGTATATATTTCATAACTATGCCGTTTCCCCACCGTATGTAAAGAAACTTAAACAACGTGCAAACTTAATAAGCCTACGTAAACATCATCTAACAAACACACATATTCACATATTGAGAACAATTCTTAAGAATAACACAACAATCCGAGTAACTAATTTAGATTTTTCATAGAAATAACGTCGATCAAGCGCCGTTCTACTTTGAACCCCAGAATAGTTAACTGAAGGCCTGAAGGCTAGCCATGTTATTCCAAGACCCATTCTCCATGCACACATAATAAGTAGCACACGCAAGTTAATTCACTTGCAAACCATGCAAGCATACAATCCATGCCGTGTAGTGGTGCCTAAGTCAATCAAGCAATCCACACATAAATATGTCATCGCCCATAGCTCATAGGTATTCGAACCTAGAGCTCTGATACTATTTCATCACGCCCCAGACCCAGGTCACGTGAACCCATCTCGATAAGTGAACGAAGAAGACCAGTTAAAGAAAATTTTGTTAAACTTTGGTTTCAGGCTCAAGAATCGCATAAAAAACTATTTAAATAAAGATTTGGGGAAAGAACGTTAAACTTATGAAGAAAAGTCATCCAAAGTGTTTTATGATCTTTAAAAAGGGCCTAGAACCAATCCATATAATGATAGAAATATATTTGAAGAAAACAAAAATTTGTCAAAAATCTGCCTTAACTGCTTGAGCAGTCACATGACCGATCGAGTGGTCTTGAACTGCTCTTGGTATCTCAGAACTTGCAACTGAGAAATCGAGAGTGCCATTTCACTGCTCGATAAACCGCTCAAGCGGTCCATCGAGCGATCAGGTTTTGGATTTTTTTTCCAAAATTCTGTTTTGAAAATCAAAAAGTCCAACTCAACATACATCACACATACAAGATTTCTATGCCATCCAATTGATATCAAAACAAAACCACTTCAACTTATAAGGAGATTAACCTTCGAAATTAGTCTCAAACTTCAAGAGAACAACACTATCATTTACATTCATCCAAAAGGGTATCAATTACATAGATCCTTTACATCTTTCAAACCGAGAACTCAAAAAATACATCAAATAAATACAATACATGAGTTTTCCATTCCACTATTAGAACTCCATATTTCTTCCTCTTTGCATATCAAAAATACAAGTTCAATTGTTGAAACCATCCCAAAAAAATGTTTGTACATATGTTCTTCACTTGGTTCCACAAAAATTTCTAGTCCCTATTGGTTCTCCTAAGACTTTGCCTGATCATCGGTACCTGAAAAATATTTTTTCACACGACATGAACTAAAGCTCGTAGGATAACGACTAATAGAAGTAAGATGCATGATTTTCTGAGGTGTGATATCAATGCAACCATTCACACATTTTGATTAATTTAATTTACTCACCTACCCATCCTCTCTAATTAAGCCCAGATTCTTTAATGTTCATTATCTTAATTCTTCAACACTTTCACTTTCTTAAATTATTTTGATATCGAATTGACGTCGGGTGAAACTTAGAGAAACTCCTCCCTATTCCCCTAATACGCTACGCGAAACTGTTGAGTAATAGATAGTTCTATAACTCATCACGATAACCATTACGTCCAGTTTACGGGCTAACCCGAGGGAACCTAGCACTCACCTTGCGCAACTTTTCGGTCTTTTACCGCGGAACTACTCAAGCCCAACTTAATCATATCCACAATCATCGGTTCCATATTCGATCAATTACCCATACATTCATTAACATGTCAGGATTTTAGCTTCATCATCAATTATATTCTCAATTCATTTTCTCATTCATGGATCCATAATACCCATTTCAATTTCCCAAATCTCAAATTGCAAATTCTCATCAAGCACATATCTCCCTCAATTTTCATGAGGTTCTAAAGATTTGTCATGTTACATCTCATTAAGTTTAAAGCAAGTGTAATGTCATTAGATTTCTCATAACTCAAGCTCAATGACAAATTAATGTTTCCATGATAACATCAATAAAATTTACGTCATACATTACTTTTCGTGCTTCAATTACTCACAATACATTCATGCAGCATAAGTTTAGTCTCATATTTGTAAATCTTAAACAAACATACTCAATTTGTAGAGAAAATCTTTGACTTTTCATCAAATTTAGGGTTTTCATTAAATTTCATAAAAAAATTAACTCAAATCAACGAAAAACACTTAGACTAGTCAAAATCCTATCTCAGTTGGCTTCAACGGAGATTTCACACAAATTATTGCTAGGGTTTTTGGCACCTGGGAATTTGACTCCTTGATGTTTAATTCCTTGGGTTTTTCTTACTAATTAAATCTTGCTCCTTCCTTTGTTGCCTCCAAGCAGGCCTCTAATTCCACCGAATTGAAGGGAGTTGAGTGTTTGGATCCAATTGTAATTGAGAGAACAAAGAACAGAAAAAAAGGAGGAAGGAGAGGAAACCGGCGGGGAGTGGGGGTGTGATTTGAGTTTTTATCCTCTCTCTCTCTCTATTTCTCCACTTTTTTTAGAAGCCTCACTTACAAATAATATTAGGGCCTTGTTTGGGCTAGTTTTCTTTGTTTCTTCTTTTCTTTAATTCATAATCCATTTTCACTTTAAGTTAATTCTATTGACTTCATACTCTATATCTAATATTTACAACTTAATATAACCCCATATTACAAGATTTTAAGTTAGTATTCTATAATTAACCATGCATTATCATTGCAAATCATCTCCCATAATTTAATTATATTAAAATAATTAATCAAAAATTAAAAGCGAACTAGGTCGCTATATATAAAATAAGAATTATATTGAATATGTTTTTTTTTTAAAAATGAGAAATTCTCATTTTCACAATAAGAACAATAATCTTATCATTTGCACAAATAAGGAATGAGAAATTTTATATTTTCAAATTGATAAATGAATAATGTGACAAATCACAATAGAAAAGCAAATAAAATAAATTATTTTTCATTATATTGTAATTGTATCTATTTTTTAGACATTAATTAATAAGTCACGAAAAAAGCTTCTCATTATATTTAAAGATAAAATGTATAAAAAAATTATTAAGGCACTTAATGATATTCCATTATCTTAATAAAAGTTAAAATATTTTTAAAAAATATAAAAAAAATTATATATAAAAGCAAAAAGGGTAAAAACCTTTAGGTTGCTAGACGATACTTTTCGGCCTTTTGAATTTTAAACAAAAATGCTAAATTGTCAGCTTAAAATCGATTGCCAAACAAAGTCAAAGTATATTTTTTTTGGTGGTCCAAAGCTAAAAATATAACTAAAGATGAAAAAATTATAAAAAAAAACTTTTGTTTTTTATCCTATTTTTTATTATTTGATTTTTTTTTTTTCTTATAACAAAATTAATCTATAAAATATATTCACGATAAGATATTTGACTATTAGTGAAAATTTAAATTGTCACAAAAAAAATTCTAAATTCGTCATTAAATGATTTTAGTAAGAGAAAATACATTGTTTTAATTAAAAATCAATAAATAAAAGTATGTAACGAGGATCAAATGTTTTTGTCACAAGCCATGTACTATTAGTGAAACACTATTTGTTGTCGGTGATGTTATTATTTTCTCATTAAATATAATAAGAAGTTTTTTTCTTGACTTATTAATTAATGTCTAAAAATTAGATAAAATTACAATATAATAAAAAAATTATTTTATTTGCTTCTCTATTGTAATTTATCTCATTATTTATTTACTAGTTTAAAAATATAAAATTTCTCATTTCTCATTTTTGCAACTGAGAAAATTATCATTTTTATTGTAAAATGAGAAGTTCTCATTTTTATTTATTTTAAATTTTCATATTCAATATAGATCTTATTTTATAGACTCCTATGAGAATGTTCTAAAAATATAAATATTATTAAACAAAAATATATATACTAAAAGTTATACAGTTTAAAATTTTAAAATGCAAACTAATTCCATAAATTTGATGCTTTCTCTCTTTTGTTTAATTGTATGAAGGTTAAGTAGTGAGACCAATTTCAATTAAAAATTAATAAATTAATTGAAGGTTAGTTTACCCACTTTTACCGTGGGTGAACAAATTTGTGCAACTTTTTTTGTCATGATCCATATTTATTTCTCTCCAATAATGCTACTACAATCAAATTATTTTTATTAACTTAGGTTCCATTCGTTTCAACTTACCTAAACTATCTTTTGGTATATTATTTACCTATTTTTTTACAGTTTAGTTAACAAAAAATAAATAAAATAATTATTTTATGAAAAGTACGTTGAAATTGCTTTTTTTTTACTAAATTAGTGAGTTTTGTTTTTTATTTTGTTACGAGACGTGTCTTGAATTCGATATTTTTAAAATTTTTAAATTTTTTGTATTGATTTCTGAAACGGTAATACTACTGTTTGGAATAATTATTTCAAAAAAAATTTATGTGGCATTTTTTGGTCTTTAATGATTTTTTTATATTAATTTAAATAATGATATTTTTAAGATTTTTTGCATTATGAGAAACTAGAAAAAAAAAAGACCAAAAAATAAGAACAAATCTTATAAAACAAAAAAATCCTTTAAAAAGCCATTTTAAGATTTTTTTTGTAGTGTACTTTTTTCAACTCTAATCTAAACAGATATAGTTTTAGATTCATTTTATCATGATAAATTGATCTAGACCAAAAAAATTTAAAAAATTTAAAAAAGATGAAAATAAAAGTCACAAAATATCTACCAAAGTAACAAAACTCAAGGTGGCAATCAGACTAGATCCAAATATTTTTATATTTTTGTTATGAAAAATATCGTGAATCAATCAAATAATAAAAAAATTTATTTTGAAAATATATTTCATGTGTTGACCGAACACAAGAAAGTTAAAATGAAAAAATACTTTTTTTATAAAAATATTTTACATGAAAAATATTTTATTAAAAAAATATTTTCCATTAAAATTAGCGGAGCCTTAATCTCCTAAATGATGTAATACAATCACAATTATTAAATATAATCAAAATTTATTTCACATGCATTGTACAAATGTTTGTGATTACCATTTGATACATTAATTTGGCCAAATAATTTAGGGTAATTACACGGACTCTTCTTGAGATTTTTGACAAAAATAGAAACTTCTCGTATGGTTTTAAAAATTATATTAACACCCCATCAGATTTGATTTTAACATCAAAGAGACCCCAATCGTTATAATTTTCGTTCAATTTAACGAAAACCACCAT
>JAOTRH010164488.1:0-12689 GCA_034768845.1 Heliamphora exappendiculata
ATTGGCTACGGGGGACGGTCTTCCATGTAATTTATAACACTGACTGCGAATATGTCCCTGAATCCCACAGTAGTGGCTATAACGGATCTCATGCGCACTCCCGTCGTGCCCCCCACCAGTTCGGCCTCCATCACGGCCCCGAGTTCCATTGCCACCACGAGAAACAACAAGTGCAGACGGGTCACTAGAATCAGGTGTAGATCGAGTGTCGTCACGACGCATGGAATGACTCACCCGACGGAAAGTCTCAGATAAGGTAGGAATGCCTGTCCCAGCAAGAATTTGTGAACGGGCTGTGTCATATTTAGGATCCAAACTGCCCAAGAAACACACGACTAAAATCTGCATCCGTTCCTGAAATTTACTGAGAAAACTGGTGAATGGAAGAAGTTGATCGTACTCGTCAGCAAGCACTTCAAAGCTCATAAAGTGCTCCTGAAGGGGACGACCAGCCTGTTGCGAGCGGAAGAATCCTCGCATCACATCATACAGTCGCGATAAGTCATTTGTGGAGGAATAGATATCCTCCAGAGCCCCCCAGATTTCTTTCACTGTATTTGCACTGGCAACCAAAAGCTTGACACTGTGGCCCATGGAGTTCATAAGCTGACTGAAGAGACGAGCATCGTCTCGTACCCATGTACGATAAATAGGAGAACTCGGATCAGGGGCATCGTCAAATAAGTGGGAATCCAATTCCATGCCTTGCAAGGATTTCAATACATTCTTCCGCCACAAGGGATAAGCAGAAACATCGTCAAGCTTCTCATCAACAAGCTGAGTCGAAGAAGAGAACACCTCAGTTCTCATAGGTCGCCCGGTATCCGTCAGAGACTCAGCAGTCCCAGAATTGCGGGTAGCAGACCTATCACCCTTCGATGACATTCTTGTTCAAATATCAGATAACCCACAACCAGACAACCCTCACTGCATCAACAAAAACTGGACAGCATAGAACTTAGCGATGAATGAAAAGCAGGCCATTGTACGGTTGAAGGAAGGGATGCGGTGAGGGAGACAAAAACACAGAACTGCTGAGACCGGTGCGGCTGCTCCGGCGACTTGTCCGGCGACCGGTGACTTTTCCGGCGACCGGCGATTGTTCGTCGACTTTTTCGGTTACTTTTCCAGCGACTTGACTAGGTTTTCGGTGACTGTTTAAATGGTTGGAGACTGTTGTTGGAGCATGATCGGTGGCTGTTTAGTGGGTTTTTGGTGGATTTCGACGACTGGTAGGGTGGCAGCAACTGAGTTCGGCGACGTCAGTGACTGTCGGTGACTACAGTGGACTGGTTTGAGGGTGTCGGCGCTAGAAGTGGTGGTTTTGGTGGGTTTCGGTGCCAGAAGTGGTGCGACGAGAGGCTGGGAGCCTCGCTGAAGGGGCGACGAGGGATGGCGATCCTCGTTGGGCGTGCGACGATGAGCGGCGAAAGGCTAGGGTGGTCTGGCAAGGGTCGTTGGGTGGTCGGCGAGGGTCTTGGGTGGTGCGTCGACGACTGACGACGAGTTTGGGACTGGCGGCGACTGGTGTGTGGTTTCCAGCGACGATTTGGGTTTGGTGGCTAGGGTTTAGGCGGCGGCTAGGGTTTTGGTCGCTGCTAGGGTTACTAGAGCTCCGGTGGCTCTGATACCATGTTATTAAACTGGGAATAATGAGAAGCCGTCCCCTAAAGGATAGGCGAGACTCTTTATTTATAATAAAGTTAGGTAACATCATTACACCCATACACCCACACACACTAGATAATAAATATATAATAATAATCATAATAAAGCTAACAATCTTCCTCTCTCAACGGAAATATGTGTTTGTCATCCTATCTGAGGTAGGGTTTCAGGGAAGCAGAGGCAGTGAGACTTCTATGGATTCAGGTCAAAAGTTGGGCAAAGACGATGATAGTGAGTTGTTCTCTCATCCAGACAGGTATAGATGGCTAGTAAAAAAATTTAATTATCTCACCACCATGACACGTCCATACATTGCCTTTGCGGTAAGTGGTGAGTCAGTTCATGGAATCTTCAAGAACAAATCATTGGCAGGCGGTGCTTCGTATATTGAGATACTTGAAAACTAATCCTGATAAAGGACTGGTTTTCAAGAATCATGGACACCTCAACCTGGAGGGATATTCGGATGCAGATTGGGCGGGATCTCCTGGTGATAAACGATCGACCTCAGGATACTCTATATTTTTTGAAGGGAATCTGATTTCTTGGAGAAGCAAGAAACAAGACGTAGCAAGGTCAAGTGCTGAAGCTGAGTATCGAGCCATGAGAATGGCAACTACTGAGGTTATATGGACACGACAACTCCTAGAAGAGATTGGCATGCCTATGACGAAATCCACAAGGTTGTGGTGTGATAACCAGGCAGCTATGCATATCGCTAATAACCCAGTTTTTCACGAGAGGGCAAAACATATTGAAGTTGACTGTCATTTTGTTCGTGAAAAGTGTCAGAAGGGTATTATATCCTTGGGTCATGTGAAGACAACAGAACAACTCGCAGATATCTTTATCAAGTCTTTAGTGGAATCACGAGTTCATTATATTTGTAACAAACTAGGCATGATTGACATCTATGCTCCAGCTTGAGGGGGAGTGTTAGTGATATTATTAGATATATGTATATAATATCTGTAGATAGGCCCGTTAACTATAAGGGCCCATTAGGGTTTTACTGTACACACTTGTAATTATAATATATAGTGAACCTCTCTAATTGAGAGGCTAAGCCTTCTGATAATCTATTATTCTCTCTTAACAAATTGGTAGTTAGGACTGTAAATGAAGAATACTTGTTGGGCTGGACAACATTGCTATGGCAACTGTATTGGTTAAAAGTAATTTTCTGCAATCACAAACCCTAAGTGAAAGTATCAAAAAATGTATTTTTTCACACAAATTTAAAATTTTAATATTTTTATTACATTGAAAATGTAAATCATGTTTTTTAGTAGTCAAATTTATTTTTATATCAAAAGAGAACATATCGGCTACTCTATTGCTTCTTTAATTTTTAAAAGCTTTACATAAGTCTCAACATATCTATTCACGTACCTAAAACGCACTACTGCTGTACCTAAAACGTACCGGTGCCGCACCCGACAATCGGAAAAATACATGGTACTTTCTCTCCGTACCTGGTACGTACCAGCGCCGTACCCGTACCCGTACCCGGCGTCGTAAAGTTTGTTTTTGAGATTCATCTTAAACACACTTTATGCATTTTTGGTTACACCACTTTATGCACACACTTAAGTACATGCAATTTAGGTTAAATCCAAAAGTGGCCATAGCTGTCGTAAAGTTTGTTTTTGAGATTCATCGTAATTTATTTCAAACATGATAGAGAAACTAAATGCTAAAGCTCAATTTATTGGTCACTTGTAAAAAATTGCAACTATGATGCAACCTTTAGTTCCCAACACATCCAACACTAATCAACCCATCACACTCACTGTTCACTTTGCTCGATTCTAGTTGATCTCACTAAGAGAGAATCAATTGCATGTAATCTTAATTAGGCTGGTATTTTTCTTGTTTAAATATGATCTTGTGTTTTATTCATCTAGCACAATTTCCTTCACACATCAACAAATATCATAATTTGGGCAGTACCGAATAACTTCTTAACCAAGTGGGAACCCCACAGATCACATCTTCTTTAGTTTTAATGTTGTTGCAATCAAATCTCAATTGTTGGGGTCAACATAGCATTCAAATGCCTTATTGTAAAATTCAAGTCTCATTATTACCTCAATTATGCTGATTAAAGTTGAGTTACCTCAAAACCCACATCAAAGTCTAAAAGACCTACTGTTTACATTATAATTCTCAATTAGACATTTCATTTGTTTTTGGATAAATCTCAATTAAACATTTCGTTGAAATTTCAAATGTTAAGAAATTAAGAAATTTCTAAATTTCAAGCTGTAATTGTTTAATTTTATTTTTCAGATCAGTCCCATGCCACGACAAACACTTTGCTTCTTTTGTCTTATTATCTTGTAGGGTTTTTGTAGTATTCATTTGTGTGTTGGAGTTGTATTGTTGACATTTAGATAAGTTCAATTAAGTTGGATGTGGAGTCATATTGTTGACATTGAGATAAGTTCAATTAAGTTGGATGTATTTACTTCCTAAATATTTGCTGCCTTTTGTTTGGCCTGAAATTTAACTTATTTTGTGTGATTGTTTGGCGAATTTGCATGCTTAAACTTCTCAATTCGCATTTTGATGGTTCTTATTTGTGAACCTAGGCATGGATTACAAGGTTTCCACGTTTCTTATCTTAATGATTTAATCAGAGTTTTGATTTCTTGAATCCATTTTAAGTACCTTGTTCAATGGCCAGATCTTTTTGTTGTGATTTCATATATTCATATGTAGAAAAGCATTTATGTGAAGATGCTCACAATAAGGCTAAATAGCGTAATCAAAAGGTTCTGACCATGCTTGATGGATAGATCCTGATACTTGTACAAGATTATAGTGGAGGCAAATTAATTTCGTAGATTGTTAGTAGTCGGTGCAACATCAACCAAATGAAAAATCTTAGTTTTCAATTGTATTTGTATTGGTAAAACAAGTGAAAGCTGTTCTCTTTTCCCAATAAACCAAATTTTGTCAATTAAAAGATGCTTTTATAAATATTCTTTTAAAGGTCACCCTCAAGACAAAAGCTCTCTTTTTGAGAGAGAATTTTATACCTCAGTATGTTGATACTATGGAGGATGTTGATGAATGCTTTTTTTTGGACTTAGATTTGAGTTCATCCTATTGTTGATTAGTGCGGTGATCTTGATAGCTGCTATGTGCTATTTACTTCTGGTTTCGTGTTCTTGAGAGCGCAGTCGTGACATTTGTTGCCATCCATTGCCCCAACGAGCCCCCCTTCTCAAGAATCTTAAGCCTTAAATCAACCATATATTATGATTGTCAAAATCGCGATCCGGATCGTAAGATTGTACGATTCTACGACTTAATTTTGCGATTTCGATCCAGATCGTATAATGAATTGCATTCTAAACAGGATCGTAGTAGGATCGCTTGGGATCGTAAGATCGGGAGTAGGATCGGGAGTAGGATTGTAAATGTTTTGTTCAACACTTCAATTTTATTTTCTTGTATGTTACTTTAATATAGATCAATTTGTAAATGTTTATAGGACGCATCTTGTTTTTCATTATAGTTTTATTTTTTTTGTATAATTAAAGCTTATTCTCCATGAATTTTTTAAAATTATTAGACTTTTTAATGTTTTGAGTAGGATCTTATAATTTTACGATCCGATCCGGTAGAACCCAAAATAATTCTATGTAGGATCTCGATTTTGACAACCTTGCCAAATGTGAACCTCAGTGACCTGACCCCATCGCTTCTTCCACCCCCGACCGTCACTAAACCCTATATTTCGCTCCGACAGTCACGTCGAACCCTCGCCAGCCTTCGACGACCTTGTAAGGCCACCACCGACCACTGTTGTTGCCTCAACAGCCAGATATGAGCCATGTGCAACCAGATTCGACCTCAGTTTTCTTTGTTCATCTTTGCTCGAACCCTAACTACCATAGACGACCTCGTTAGAGTTTCGATGACGTTGTCGGAGCTTTGTTGTGCTTGTTTCTTTAGCTTTCCATAAGTTTTGTGCTTCAGGTCTCTTGTTCCCGTCGGTTTGTGCTTTAGTTTTCTTTTCCTTGTGATGTGCTTCAGTTTCTCCCATGATGTTACTTCGGTCAGCATTTGGGGGACAGTTTGGTTACTATTTGTTGGTTTTGATCATTGTCGACCTTCTCTGACATGCGGCTTAATCCTAGTTGTTCTTTGCTTGTGAATGCGGTGCTTAGAATTTGACATATTATCACCTAATTCGGCATCTAAGTGCTCAACGACACTTGCAAGACCTTTGATCGACTCCGATGATCTTCGCCGGACCTTTAGTAGGCCCTTGTGGCGTTTGAACTTGAAAGATAGTCTGGTTCGCTTAATGCAGTTTCTGTTTTGCTTCTCTTATCTCTTTTCCTTAGTAGCCCTCCGATTGCATTGACAAGATTTTGGTACGAGATTTTAACATGAGATCTTGGCACAAGTATTGATTTTGCTTTAGGGTACGCTTATTTGACCCATGAGGTTTTGATTCAGATTTGTAAGATTTCTTAGTGCCGTTTCAATTTGAGCATATTCAGATTATGCAGAACTGCTTTAGGCTCCAATCTCATGCGTTTGCTATGAGTGCTTTTCCTTCAGGTTTGCATGGTTCTTAGTTTACAGGTATTTCACCCGATGCTTGAATATTTGATTTTGGCTCTTCTCATTGTATGCCACCTGATTTATCGAATCTCAGTTATTGTATTTCCCTCTCTTTTCCCATCACCGTTTCGACTGCCAATGGTGCTTCTATGCAAGTTGTTTTTATTGGTTCAGTTGTCCCTTCCTCATTTTCTTTATTATCTTGTCAATTAGTTTTCTCTCTATTAGTTAGCTTTCTGATTCTGGTTTGAGGTTTTGCTTTATTTCTCTAATTGTGTTGTTTAGGATTAGACGTCTCAAAAGTAGATTGGGATTGGGCGTCAGACTGATGATTTATGTGTTTGAAAATTTACACATCCCTCTAGACTCTTCCTCCGCTGCTCTATCTTCTTTTTCTTTAGATCAACACTTTTTTTTTAATCTTTGTCATTCTAGGTTAAGTCATTTGTCTAGTGAGCGTTGCTTAAAACAGTTAGTTCAATCTGGTTACTTGGGTAAAGTGTCTGGTAGTGACACTTATGAGAGCAATGACTGTAAACTTGCAAAAATGTCAGATTTACCTTTTAATAAAAGCATTTCCCTTTCTTCGTCTCTTTTCTCTCTTATTCATACTGATGTGTGGAGTCCTTTTTCCGTTGCAACTAAAGGAGAATCAATGTTCTATGTTTATTTTATTGGTGGTTATAGTTGTTTCTTTTGGGTGTATCTCATGTATCACAAATATGGTTTTGTTTTTTATATTTATCGCACATTTTATTCCGTGGTTCACACTTAGTTTTCCACCGTTATAAAGAACCTTTTGTTCTGATTTGGGTGGGGAGTATTTCCTAACTGAATTCGAAGACTTTTTAGCTGCATTCGGCATTATCCATTAATCTTCCCCTTATGATATGCACACAATGGTAGAGCTAAAAGAAAACATTGACAGATCCTTGACACAACTTGCTCCTTTCTTCTGTTCCTATTAGTTTTGGGGGGAAGCCGTACTTACTGTAGTGTTTCTTAACAATCGCATGCCTACATCTCTTCATCTAGCATCTTTCCTTATGAAAAGTTGTTTGGACTTACCTTAATTACTCGTTGTTACGTATCTTTGGTTGTGTTTGTTTTGTCCTTTTCTCAAATGGGAGCGCTCTAAACTTAGTGCGTGCTTAGCTCTCCGTGTCTTCTTGGGCTACGTTATTCAATAAAAAGGGTATTAGTGTTATGATTCTATATCTAAATGCCTTTATGCCTCCCGTTATGTTGTGTTTCTTGAGTGAATTTCATACTTTACTCTCCCTTTCAAGTTTGCCCCAGTCCCCAAAGAGGATTGAATTCATAATGATCCTTTTTTGGACGATGTGTCTTTCGAAGAGTTTACTCAAACCCTTGATGTTTCTGAACTTCCTTATACATCTCGTTCTCTAGTTACATCTTCGTTGTTAGTTTATTTTTGCAGGCTGTCTCCTCAACACGTATCCACTAACTTTGACCCAACTCTCTTTATGTCCGTGTATCTGTGGATCTTAACCCCACTGAACCACATTATCTTTTGCCTGCTCGTACTCCGTCAGTAAGACTTGATTTTTTTAACACCTGTTTTTCGTCTTCTTATCGTGCTTTCTTTTCTTTTATTCATATTTATTTTAAACCTCAATCCAATAAAGAGGCATGTAGTTGTTGGATAGCTTGATATACATTGTTGTGCTCATTTCTTAACAACTTAAGCTTTTGGAATAATTGGTGACTTAACATGGTATCAGAACTCTGGTTCCATGAGGTCTTGGGTTCAAGTCCCGTGAAGTGTTTATCTGTTTTATTTGTTATTGTGCACTCTGTGTTGTGGTGCACCTGTTCAGCTTGTTCGTCTCTCCACGTACGGGATAGGGTCGCACGTGAGGGGGAGTGTTGGATAACTTAATATATATTGTTGGGCCCGTTTCCTAATAGCTTAAGCTTTTGGAACAATTGGTGACTTAACAGTACTGATCTCCACTGGATCAATGCTATGCAAGAAGAATTAACTGCTTTTGAAAAAACTTGTACTTGGGGTTTGATTTCCATTTCTTGCTAGTAAAAACCTTATTAGATGTAATTGGGTTTACAAAGTTAAAACTCATTTTGATGATTCTTTGGAACACTATAAGGCCATATTAGTTACTAAGGGTTTTTCTTGGGATTATGGGATTGATTACAAGAAACATTTGCACCCATGGCCAAAATTACTACAGTTCGTACGCTGATTTTTATTGCTGCAATTAGTCAGTGAAATGAGCAAGGAGAGAGAGTCAACCTTAATGTCAGTGATAGTAGGAAAGGAAGAAATAGAATCCTATCTGCTTGGTTGGTTTTCATGGCATGAAGAACTCAGATTTGACAAAAGAATAAAAACCATAGCTGTGATGCTTAACAAACAAAGAAAACGGAATTCCCACTGATCGCTCCGAAAGCTCTTCTTTGTGGCGATGATGCCAAAAAAAATATCAAGTTAGCTCAATTGTCTTTATCTTGATCCGTATAGGCCTCATGGCAGTTCCGTCTATTGCCTTATTGTGAAAGATCATATTGTCCCGTTTTTCCATAAGTACTTCTATATTCCGCTGAGCAGGAATCGACAATGGGTTTGAGTCAGTGATTGAAAAACTTCATTTTTTTGATATTAATTCGCGTAGAAATTCCGGAACGGGCATACTAGCTAAACCGAAGATACCCGAATTCCTGCAGGTCTCGTAGAATTACTTAACTCAGGTACCATATGATTAGGTATTATATGAACAGGCCTGACAAAACCCTTGTATGGCATCTTTATTTTGTTGGGTGTCAAGAATGCTTTCCTCAATGGGCATCTTAATGAGGATGTGTGACTCGATTTCGTTTTAATTAAATGATTATATGTTAGTTTACATGTATTATGTAATTGTTTAGAATGTGTGCATTTTATATGTATATATAGTCAGTGGATCCAGTAACTTTTTAACAAGTTTTGTTAGACCCTCCGGTGTGCGCGAAGACCCGAGAAATTTAATTCAGAGATAATTTTAAATTTCGATAATTTTTGAGAATTAAAAATTTTAAAATTAATATAAATTTTAAATGTTATTTTTAATGGTCAAAATGCATATATGTGGATTAAATGAACCATGGATGTTTGTGGGAGCATGTAGGTGCATGTATCATAGATTCATAGGATATACATTTTGTGTACACATGCTTTAAGTGGAGACCAAAGCTTCTTGAGGAAGCTTCAGCCCCCCTTTCCCACCGATTCTCTCTCTCTCTCTCTCTCTCTCTCTCTCTCTGGTACGCTTCCATGGGAGAAGCTTGAGTTCCAATTCCTTTCTCCCTCTTTTTGAAGACCTTGGGATGGGAGTTTTACAAAATCACAAAAAGCAAAGTTGTACTCGACGAGGCCTACACATCCAACCGAGTGGAATTTTGTTTTGGCGTGTTCGGGTCTTCCGTAAGTATTTTAGCTTTGAATTTTTAACTCTCCGAGGTAGGATTCTAAACTATTCATGGATCTTTGTTATGAATGTATGATTAGGTGTTTTGAATTTCTACTAAAATACCATAAGACTTGTTTGGAGAGTAAAAACCATAGTTTTGATAAAAAAACGTGGAATAATGCTTTGGATGGAGAAATGAGATTGGTTATGTGGTTGTTGTGTTTAAATTCAAAAAGTGTTTTGTATTTGGTTTGAGTTATTGGAATGTGTTGAATATAAATCCTTGAAATAAAGGTTATGCACACGTGGTTGGTTTTTGATAAGTTATATGGTTTAGTTAATTTACTGGGAAGACCAGAAACTTGTGCAAGATTGGGTGCCCTACCCTTCGATTAATCCCATAAAAGGGTGCAGGGGCGCCCTACCCTTTGGTTGAACCGTATAAGTGTGCAATTATGTGGCAAATTATAACACCTATATAATGGTGCTTATCGGTGCCTTAAGGTGGCCCGGTAGTGATGGCAACGTATAGGAGTTTATAATTGCTAATTGTTACTTCATGTGGCAAGTTGGTACCTAACTATACCCGTGGTAAAAATGTTAAATGCTGGTGTTTTGTGAAATCCAACTTTTGGTGGTTTTAAACTTGTGAGAATGTTGAATGATGTGAACTGGTAGTTGGAAGTTTGTGGAAAACAGTTTTGGAAGAATTTGTGCATATTCTTATATTCACATACTTGCCTATTGCATGTCATGTATCCATCCATCTTTGGTTTTAGACTCCTATTTGGTTTTAGATTCCTATTGGGTTTTAGCTCACGTTATTCAAAACAAATATTTTTAGGTGTTGGAAGAGATTCCATGGCTTAGTGGCAAGAAAAGGAGTTTGTTTTGAGTTGTTGAATTTTGGAACATGTAATGATATTTTGTTAAGTTTTGTAACTAATATTCGGTGTATTGTAAGGCCATAAGGCCAAACTCTTATGTTGTTGAATGTGGTGGATGATGTGAACCCTTTAAAGGAGATTTTTGGATCCAATGTTGGAAAATTTTCATGTTTTTGAGATGAATGACCATGCAAATTCTCTTGTTTAAAGGTTTGAGACTTTTTTTTTTTGGTGTGAACATAGGTTTGGTTGAGTGTTAGAGCTTCAAAAGTTCGAAAAAGAAGTATTTTTGAGGTACTAGACTAATTGAACGGTCTTTAGACCGATCGAGCGATCTTGGTATGGTCTCGGTTTCTCTGTTGTAGATTTGAAAAAGCTGTGAACAGCAAAAAATCAATCGAGCAGTCTTTAGATCGCTCGAGCGGTATGTTGCGTGTTTGAATATCGTTTTCTTTAAATTAGTGTATCTTCTTCATTCGAACTCCGAATCGGGTCATTCTTTTGCTTAAATTGAAGTCCCGGAAGTCTTCTTTCCAATGGTTCTAACTTCATGGTGCCGGGTCCTTAGCCCTTGAGATGTAACCGGAATGACGCTGTTTTGACCCTGGTCGTTGGTGATCTTTCTTTCTTTTTGAATCATTCTCTATCTTCTGTCTCTTGGAATACTATGTCGTGGTTTTTGGGGCGTGACAGAGGAAGTTTATATGCGTCTTCCTCTAGGCCTTCTGCATCCTAATGGTTCTATATATCTTATTCCCCGTGCCTTTTATGGTTTGAAGCATTCCCCACCTGCTTGGTATGACCGCTTTCTGTCCACTATTATCCAGATTGGTTTCACTCCTAGTCCCTCATTATTTTGCCCTTTTTTTCCGCCATACTCCAACTAGCATGGTTATTTGTTATTATATGTGGATTACATGGTTATCACTAGTTCTTTCTGTTGTTATCTCTCAAGCGAAACAAAATTTGTTTCGTGAATTTGGAATGAAATTTTTAGGTCCTCTGTGGTACTTTCTTGGTATAAAGGTTGCTTCTTTCCCTAAGGTTTATCTCAATCTAAATATGCAAACGAGGTGATCCACTGTGCTCGCTTCACAAATGATGAGGTTGTGGATACTCCTATTGAGTTGCATGCTAACTTCTCTCTTTCTGATGGTGTTGTTCTTGAGGATTCCACTATCTATCAAGAGCTAGTTGGGTGCTTAGTCTCTTACTATGACTTGTCCTGATATTGTGTATGCCAAGTGACTGTGACTTGTCCTAATAATGTGTATGCCGTTCATGTGGTAAGTCAATTTGTCTTTGCTCCTTGCTCCACTAATTGGGAAGCTTTGCTTTGCATTTTTGTGTTATGTTCGTAGTACTATCTTTCAAAGCTTATTCTTGGCTTTTTCTTTATTTTTGACTCTTCGGTAATGTTGATTGGGCTAGTGATGTGTCTGATTGTAAGTTTATTATTGGTTTTTGTGTATTTTTTTGGTGACTCTCTTATTTCCTGGGAGAGTATGAAACAGTTTGTCATTACTCATTCTACTGCTGAAGTTGGATATCATGCTAGCACTGAGATTGTTTGGTTCCGTTGGCTCCCCTTTGATTTCGGTGTTTCTCTCTTTTACTTTTCTCTACTGTGATAACAAGTGTCATTCAAATTGCTCATAATTCTATGTTCCATGAGCGGACAAAACATATAAAAATTGAGTGCCACTTTACTCGTCGGCAGCTTCAGCTTGGTACTATTGATCTCCCTTGTCTCTTTGTCATTGCAACGTTTCGATTTCTTCTTCAAGACTCACATTTTGGCTCATTTTTGATTCTTACTCAACTCTTATTGTTCACTAGGCTCGCATCACAAGTTTAAGGGGTGTGTGTGAAAGTATATTTTTTGGTTATTTTATTATTTATTTGTTAGCTAAAGGGTAGTTGAGCCATGAAGACTAATTATGGTTTTTGATTCTTTCCTATATATATTTCGTAACTTATGTTTATGTTGTTAGAAAAGAGAGAGAGAATATAGGAAAGCGTGTATTACATTGTGGGATGTGCATGCGTATTTATTAAGCACCGAAGACATACTATAGATACTGTGGGCATCCCCACAGGATATTATTAATACTAAATATAT
>JAOTRH010164509.1:0-12689 GCA_034768845.1 Heliamphora exappendiculata
ACTACCTTAGCTGAAAAGCTGGAGAAAAAACTGTGCATTTATTAAATTTTATTTGTTACGCATTTAAATACGAAAAGTTTGTTTGATAAATCAGAATCTTTAGAATCATACACACGTAAAGATGTTGATTCTTTCAGATCGTGTGACTTTCGAAAGATGGTTTGATAAAATAGAATCTTTGAAATCGTGTACACGGAAAGATATTTGATTCTTTTAGATCGTGTGATTTCCAAAATTAATAAAAAAAATTTAATTAAACGAATTTTTATAACCCTAAAAAATATTTTAAAAATATAAGTGGAAGAGAAAATTTATTTACACATAAATTCCGCGGTCTTTATCACCAATTTGTAGGCGATCCAATTAAACCCTGCGTGTCGGTAGTAAGACCCTCCTCCCCAACGGACAGATTAATTGCGGTATCGCAAGTACAAACCTCCTTTATGGATAATTCTGGATAATTGTTAGTGTGGATCACTTCTCCAACAGAAAGGTTCATTGCGAATGGATTAATTTAGGATTAGGTGATTGTTAACACTTAACTGTACATAATAGTATCATTTCCAACTGAGTTACTGCTATTATATACTATACCAAAGCTATGTCAGCTATTTAATTTTACTTAGTATGGTTAGTTGCCTAGATAGTAAAATTAAAAGAAATTAGCATGTCATGTCTTATAATGGATAGTAGACGTCCACCCAACGTGGCATGCTATTCACAGGTTCTCAAGCTGCTAGAGAATTAATTTTAAAATGGTAAAGGGAACCAAATTAAAATAAATTCAAAGTTTTGCTCATCATAATTAACGATTTTTTTAATTATGTGATTCTCGGGATTAAAATAGATTTCAGCCCACTCGCTTCAATACTTAAAGAAAACAAACTTACGGGACCAATTTATATTGACTGAAAATGTAACTTAGATATAGTTTTCACTACAAATGGTATTTCTTCAATACCAAGAAATGTGCCTGTTTCAGAAAAATGTTCTTTCTGAGAGCCAAAAGACATGAAGAAGAAAAATGTTCAGTAATAGGGAGACACATTTTTCAGGGTAGTTAGTGGGCCACGGACTGGTGTGAAAAAGTCAAAAGTCAGATGTTTTCACTACAACCAAACTCGGCACTAAAAAAAGCTATGTTCAGTAATTCTCAGAAGGCAGAACAAACACGGTAATTTCTGTTCACTGGTTATGGAAACATGTTTAGCAGTATTATCTACCGGTACCTGGTGTGTAGATACGGGAGCCACTAATCATGTCTGCAATTCATTACAAGGGTTCTAGAAAACTCAACAACTTAGTGATTGGGAGATTTACCTGCATATGGGCAAGAATACAAAGATAACAGCAGTTACAGTAGAAGATGTTACTCTCAGCTTTAGTAGAGATCGAATTTTAATATTGAGATATTGTCATTATATACCTACCATTAGAAGGAACTTAGTTTTCGTTTCTAGATTAGCTAAAGACGGATATTTTTTTTTTAATAACTCTGTGATTATTAAGGATAATAAACGGGTTATCTGTACTGGTACATTGGTGGATGATATTTATATTATTACTCCAATCTCTCCTACACTACAACTGATTGAAACGAATAATACATCTATATTACCATATATGAGAAAATTTTCTTCTTTAATAAACTAAACATTTTTTTGGCACTTACGCTTGGGTCATATTAATCTAAAAATGATAAACAGACTGGTAGCAGATGGGCCATTGAGTTCATTGGAAGTAGAGGTACTTCCAGTCTATGAATCTTGCTTAAAGGGTAAGATGACTAAGAGGGCCTTTTCAGCCAAAGGCTATAGAGCTAAAGAACCGTTGGAGCTGGTTCATTCTGATGTGTGTGGTCCTATGACAATCCGGGTTAGAGGTGAATTTGAGTACTTTGTCAGTTTTATTGATGACTACTCAAGGTATGGATACATTTACCTGATGCACCGTAAGTCTGAATACTTTGAGAAATTCAAAGAATTCAAGGCGAAGGCGGAGAAGCGTCTAGGTAAAAGTATCAAATTACTACGATCCGACCGTGGTGGAGAATACCTCTTTGGAGAGTTTAAGAACTATTTATCATCAGAGGGGATTACATCCCAGTTGACTGTATTTGGCACTCTTCAACAGAGGAGTAACAGAAAGATGGAATAGGACTCTTATGGAGATGGTAAGGTCAATAATAAGTTATTCAGATTTACCACATTCATTTTAGGGACTCGCTTTAGAGATAGCGGCGTATATTCTGAATATGGTACCTTCTAAATCAATATTTTCTACTCTCATAGAATTCTGGACCGGGCGTAAGTCTAGTCAAAAATACATTCGAATTTGGGAGTGTCCAGTAAGTTGGAACCGAGGACAGAAGTCTGTTTCTTTGTTGGGTATCCCAAGGGAACGAAATGTGGTCTATTTTATAATCTTAAGGATCAGAAGGACATTGTTAGCACCAATACCCGATTCTTGGAAGAGGATTATACTATGGACCACTGACCCAATAGCAAAATTGTTCTAGAAAAACTGAGAGAAAATTCCAATAGAACTGAAGAGGAACCACAAGTCACTGATATTCCATTACCTAGTCATAGTGGGAGGATTATTAGGACATGTGCAAATCAAGAATAGGGTGCTGATACACCGGGTTCAGATTCTGCACAGCCTATTACTGCTAGTACACTTGTGTCTCATCGTATGGAGGGTTGTTCATCAACCTTATCGGTATATGTTCTTAAGAGAGTCTTTTGACAAGATCCCGGCAGAACTGGATACCGAGCCTTGTAACTACAATAAAGCATTACAAGACAAAGATACAGATCTTTGGCAAAGGGCTATGAATTTAGAGATGAAATCTATGTATTTCAATTAGGTCTGAAAACTTGTAGAACCACTCGAAGGGATAAAATTCATTAGATGCAAGTGGATCTACAAGAGGAAGAGAGGAGTAAACGGGAAGGTTGAAACCTTCAAAGTTGGGCTTGTTGCTAAAGGGTTCACTCAGAAAAAAGGGATCTACTATGAGGAAACTTTTTCGCCAATAGCCATGCTTAAGTCTATCCGGATTATCTTATCTATTGCCGCACATTTCGATTACGAATTCTGGCAAATAGACATCAAGACAGCTTTCCTTAACGAACGTCATGACGAGTGTATCTATATGATACAACGAGACGAATTTATTGCAAAGGGCCAAGAGCACATGTTGTGCAAAGTTAAGAGATCCATTTATGGACTTAAGCAGGCATTGAGGTCTTGGAACACTCAGTTTGATCAAGTTATAAAATCTTATGGCTTTGATTAAAGTCCGGATGAGTCCTGTGTGTACAAGAAGCGTGACGGAAGTGTGGTGATCTTCTTAGTACTTTATGTAGACGATATCGTGCTCATCGAAAACGATGTGGGGACATTATCTACGGTTAAAGTATGGTTATTTGGGCAGTTCGATATGAAGGACTTAGGAGAAGCCAGTCACATCCTTGGGATCAAGCTTGTGCGAGATCGAAAATAAAAGATGTTCGGCTTATCACAAGCAAAGTATATCGATGATATCCTCGCTCGTTTTAGCATGCAAGATTCCAAGAAAGGGTTTTTCCCTTTCAGGCATGGAATCACTCTATCCAATGATCAATGTCCTAGGACACTTGATCAGATAGAGAGGATAAAGGCGGTTCCTTATGCTTCGGCAATAGGAAGTCTCATGTGTGCTATGCTTTGCACTAGACCCGACATTTGCTTTGTCATTGGCATGGATAGTAGATATCAGTCTAATTCAGGACAAGAGTATTGGACTACGGTAAAGAATATAATCAAGTACTTGAAAAGAACTAAGGATTATATGTTGGCTTACCAGGCAGACAGTCTAGTACCTTTAGGGTACACAGACTCAGATTTTTAGTAAAACATAGAGCTTACATCAGAAGACAACCTTGCAGATCCTTTACAAAGAGCATACCGGCTAAGACTTTTGATAGTCATATAGAGGGCATGGGGGTCAGATGTATGACATCATGGTTTTGAGTATAAGTGGAAGATTGTTATGGTTGGTGTACTGAAAATCATGTTTTTATTATTTTATTTTATTTTTTTTAATAAAATTAATTTTTCATTTTATGCGAATTTTTATGAGCAATATATACATATCATTTTTTTGTTATGCACGAATATCCGATATTCTGTATATTATTTAATCTGATGTGTAGAGTACGGCTTACATACAGAAGATCAAATTTTAGGTTCTTGCAGAATATAAGTTTTATGTTCACAGTTTAGATAGAAATGGGCATGCCATCGGTATGACTGTAGTACAGAGTTTTAGTAGGCCTGTCTTGATTACAGAAAACAGATAACAATATCGTCTATTATTCTGACTCTCTATGCAATTACACTTAGTGTGTATTGAACGGGACATTTGGAGTAATTAATTTTACACTGATTATATAAATTAATTCGCACCCCAATGTTATTATGAATAGTGCTTATCCTCTTAATCTTGAAATAATTATTGATTTACGTATATTTAATATTCGTTATTTTGATTCATTAAAGGGTGCGATCTTATATGGATTTATATTCCCGGAGAGTTGGATAGCGATATTATTTATATAAAAATTATTAATTATTAACGGAATTCACGTCCCGAAGATCAGAATTGATTATGCCTCCTTAAAGATACTTATAAGTTTTGACCGGACTAAACCCTGCAGGTGGATTTGATTATCCGGCGGTCAAATAAGTTAAGCGAAAGGGCTTAAGAAATATTAAAATGCCGATTAAATTAAATTGTCAATAATTAAATTTAATTGGCAGGTATCAGGAATCTTAACATGGAGAGAAATGGTAAGCATTTAATAATAGAAGCTCAATACAAGAAGGTCTTGAGATTATGGATCTGAGTGCAATTATAGTTCTTTAGTAGTGTGAACTGTAATTCAGTATTTTATAGAAATTGTAGAAACCACTGCACGTCTTTCCATAATTGTAGAAACCTCTACTAGGTGTCTGTGTTCCACCATAAATCTAACTCATAATTACTCCACATGTCCACGTTGTAACCCTATATATATGCAGGTAGGCTGAACCAGTTTTTGATAATTTTATATCATTATTATTATGATATTATTTTTATCTTTCGAGACTTAAATATATCGGAATTCTGTCGATATGAGTTCTCCGAAGATCATAGCTCACACTACGTTCGAGAATCGCGTAAGGGAATACAGTAGAAGATCTGATTGGAGCTTCAACTCGGAATCAAGTCATAGTTGAAGATTAGATCGACAAGAGATATTCATCTAAATCAACTTTGGTTGCATGGGTTTTATTTTAATCATTCTTCGTCAAAAGTTTTATCTGGAGCCCATTTTGGCGTTTGTCCATCCAGTTAGTTTTTTACCAAAAATTGTTTGCAAAAACAATGATCTTGGCAATATTGCCTCCAACAGCCGAACTCACCGGCAATATAATTTTCCATAGTCTCTTGGTGTGCCGTCGTATGAAATGATGCTCCTGAATCCAACACCCAAGAATCAATAGGGCTATCAACTGATTGGAGCAAGGCATCTTGGACATTCTCTATCACAACGTTGGCTGACTCACCATCAGCCTTCTTCTTATGCTCCCTACAATTCTTCTTGATATGGCCAGTCTTGCCACAACCTCAGCATTCAGTCTACCGTCCCAACCTAGACTTGCTTCTACCTCTTCTGGATTTAGACCTGCCCTTGTTTTGATTCCTGTCATTACCTTTACCCTGTGCTTCAACATTTAATGTTGTGCCGGCATTTGACCCCGAATTAGATACCTCACCCGAATCCCTCAGGTGAACTTCCTCGCTCAATATGAAATCCCAGACATCGTCGTACTTTAGTTTGTTCTTGCCGGCAGAGTTACTCACTACCGTTCTCCTAGCCTCCCAACAGTTTGGTAGTGAGGCTAACACAATCAAAGCCCTGACTTCATCATCAAAATTGATATCCACTGAAGATAGTTGATTCGTGATGGTATTGAATTCGTTTAAGTGTTGTGCAACGAGTCTACCCTCAGCCATCTTTAGGTTAAAAAGTTTCTTCATGAGGTGTACCTTATTGTTCGCTGATGGCGTCTCATACATACTTGACAGTGCCGCCATCATATCCATCGTAGTCTTCTCCGTGATTACGTTGTGCGCCACTGACCGGGACAACATTAATCTGATAACTCCCAACACCTATCTGTTAAGTAAGGCCCAATCATCATCCTTCATGCCCTCTGGTTTGGATCCCAAGAGCGGCCAGTGTAGCTTCTTCCCATACAGATAATCTTCTATCTGCATCCTCCAATAACCGAAGTCCATACCATCGAACTTCTCGATTTCTGTCGATCTACCTTCTTCTGCCATGTGTGTTCGTCAACCTCCTAACCCGGAGCTCTAATACCAGTTGTTGGGGATTAGAACGCGATAACTAAACCCGCCTAAGATCAACCACGATCACACAACTACGGAATACTAAACGGAGAAGAAGAGAAAGAGCGACAATCGCACACAAATAGAAGGTTTACGTGGTTCGACAAGTTGTGCCTACGTCCACGGGATAACACGCTTTCACTATTGATTGGAGGTTACAAGGGAGAAGAAGTTCTTGGGAGAAAAAATACAAAATATCACAGAAGAACAAAAGACCAAAAATTGACAGCTGCTGCAACCCTAGCAGCTTATAAATATATTCCCGCATAGATCGATCGATCGGTCTAAAGATGGATCAATCGGTCTATCAAGCGATCTTTCACTGCTCTTAGTTTCTCACCTGTAGACACCACCGATCAATCGGTCAATCATTAAAAATGATTTTTCTTCAAATTAGGCTCAACAAATTGACGATGCCCCCTTAAGGAAGTTTATAAGTTTTGACCGGACCAAACCCTACAAGTGGATTTCAGTATCTGACGATCAAATAAATTAAGCAGAAGGATTTTAAGAAATATCAAGATGCCTATTAAATTAAATTGTCAGTAATTAAATTTAATTGACGGGTATTGAGAATCTTAACGTGAAAAGAAATTATAAGTATTTAATAACAGAAACTCAATGCAAGAAGATTTTGAGATTATGAGTCAGAGTGCAATTATAGTTCTTTAGTGGTGTGAACAGTAATTCAGTGTTTTATGAAAATTACAAAAATCGTCGCTAGTTTTCTATAATTGTAGATATTGTTATGAGGTTTGCTTAATTGCAAAAATCACTGATACGTGTCTATGTTTCACTAGAAATCTTACTTATAATTACTCCACAGATCTTTGCTCTAGCCCTATAAATATGCGGATAGGATAAACTAGTTTCATAACTTGTCTTCCAAGACTAAAGTTATCCAGGTTCTGCCGGTACGAGTTCTTGATAGATTGTAACCCACACTACATTCAAGAATCGCATAAGAGAATACAGTAGAAGGTCTAACGAGAACTTTAACTTAGGAACAAAAATGTAGTTAAATATTTGACCAGTAAAAGGTATTCTTCTAAATTAACTTAGTTGCACAGGTTTTATTCCTGATCGTTCGACGTCAAAAGTTTTATCTGGAGCCCGTTTCGTCATTTGCCCGTCCAGTTAATTTTTTACCAAAAATTATTTGCAAAAACAATGATCTTAATAGTTTTACCTCCTACACTAAGTCCAAATTTGTGGTGAATATCTTGTAAAAATGGTAGTTAACTGAAAAAATATATGAATTCACTGTCGGGGTAGCGAAGTTACAATTTGTTTCTTTAAACTCTTCAAAATTATAGTGGGGTATGTGGATAGTGTTTGTTTGTTTATTTGCTTTGCTTGAGAACTAACAAAGTATAACATGGGGGTATGATCAATACATAAAAGTTTTGATCTAATTCTACAAATTATACTCTGCGAAGCCTCGAAGTCATGTTTAATAATTTGTTTCGTGGTATGTTTGTTAACGGTGTCAAAGGCGAAGGCATGGAAGAGAAAAAGATGTAAATGGGGACAAAAGAAGAAAAAGGGACAAAAAAGGAATTTCAAAGCAAGCATCGTTTGGACGGACCCAAAAGCGTCTGGATGGAATTTCAATAGAAACATTTCCATCCGGACGGACATGATAGCATCCGGACCGAATACCCACTAGATCAAAAGTGTTCGAACAAACTTAATTGCGTTCGGACAAAATAAGCAGTCACAATTTGATTAAACTTTGTAATCAGGTGGCCTGGAGCACATCTATGAATAGATGGTCAGGGAATTCATTTTATATATCTCAAAAATCAGAGGAAAGGATTTGGAAGATTGACTTGAAGCCAATCTGAAGGCTCGGCGTAATAACTCGTATTCTCGGAACTAATATGAAAGAAAAGTGAATTAAATTTAATCAGTACATTAGCTATGAAAGGAAATTTTTGAACCTAGCTCCCTAGAGAATAGCTAATCTAAACTTATAATCTTCTTGAACCCGAGAATTGAGACATACTAAGCCTAGTGTTGGCTTAAAGTTACAAAGTTAGGAGCCCAGGTTCATAAGCTCAATAAAAAAAGAAATAGAAGGTTAGCCCAAAACTTAGATAAGGCCCATTTTTTTAATAAAGCCCAAACAGACACAAGGGCCAAAACTAAGAATGAAACCCAAGTAAGAAAAATGATCCAACTCAAGTAAGATCCAAATTCTTTAACTTAGGCCCACAAAAGCTTAAACAAAACTCATAGGTCAAGCCCAATCCAACTTTAAAACAAAGCTAGCATTTTAGTCCTTTGGCCCAAATTTTTGACCCATGAAATTTTAAAGACAAAATTTTTAAATTATAAAAAAAATGGCATTAAGTAGTCGGCCATGTGGGGCCCCCACAAGTACATGATTTCCTTAATTTAAGGGAAAGTACCCTTAAATTAAGCATAAGTAGGATAAAAGCTAATTATGGCTTTCTAGAGTAATTAATCCTAAAATTGTATAAATATATCATCTTTTGAGCTAAAATATCTGTATTTGAATATATATATATATATATATATATATATTGAAATGTAACTTAAATGAAATTCAAATTGAAATTAAAGTTGGAATGCAAATGAAATTCAATGAAATAGAATTAAAATTCAAATGCAAATGCAAAAACTTTTTCCTATAAATAAAAGACAACTCCCACCACCCATCCCTCACAATCTTTGGCCAAGATGAGAGGTCTAGAGAGAGAGTGAGCTCCTGGGAAGAAGAAAGAAGGAAGAGTGAAAAAAGAAGATTGATCCCAGATGGGATCAAGCTAAGTCCTAAACATCTTTGATCAAGTATTCGAGGTAGGAACTCCTAAATATTATCCTTAACCTTTTTTTTTAATTCTTCTCTACAACATTTAATAAGATTTAAAAACCTAAGAATAAACTTAGAAACAAGAAGGTTGAAAAATAATCGAATAGGAGATAGCAAACAAAAATCGATTGAGATTACACCATGTTAGTTGTTTTATTTTTCATGACGTAAATGAATAGGTTATGAGCATGTTAGAATCTCTGTGGTCTCTGGTTTTTGAGGGGTTATTGCATATATAGACCCATAATCTAAGTTAAACAAAAATAAGAACAAGTTTACCAAAGAAAAACTAAAAAAAAAAGTTAATTTTCCATCCTACCCAAATTTTTTGGGGAACAAAACACTGTCTTTTTTCAAACTTGTTTTTACTAGAGTTTTATGAAGTTATTTTTAGCATGTTTGATTTTTGGTAAAACCTAGAAAGGTGTCTAAAGTGTACCAAATAAAATTTCTACGCATTTACGCCAAAATTACAGAAAAATAGTCCAATTTGCCAAATTTTAGAAACTTTCAAAAAAAATCCCCTCAAGCCAAGCTTCATGTTTAGAGCTAGATTTTTTAGTTATCTTTTATTCAAAAGTTACTTGGAGTGATTTGACCGAACAATATTTTTTGAAAATCATTTTTACCAAACAGCGTCGTTTTTGGATTATTACTGTTCAACGAATTTTTATCCTTACTTAGGTACACCCACCGCTTTGCTTCCTTTATGAAAATTAGGCCGAACATGTATATCTATCACCCCCTCAAGTTTCGTAACAAATTATGGAGGTTTAGTATTTTAAAAATATTTTATGGTGAGACCATTCAATTCTAAATTTTTTGTTTAAAATGAGAAGTGATGCTTAATAACTGACATACTTATCATGAATGAGTCTAAGACTTGGCAAGTGACTTTTTGACTCTAATGGTTAATGAAATGTTATAATAAGTTATTCTTTAAGACTTAAAAGTAATAGATTTGAGTTATCAACTGTAGAACCGACCTGAAAATCCGAACCTTCCTTTACTGTTTGACAATAGAAGTTGGTGCCTTACGTTTATGTACAATTTTAATTGATTTCTAGGCACCAGGATTTTGTCATCGGAGGTTTGAGTTGAGAATCATTGAGAGGGTTTGGTTTACGTATCATCAAATTCAGGTGAAAGCGCTTAGCTATTATCTTAGAACAAGTAATTATGTGAAGAGTTTTCTAAAATGTTGCTATATGCATATTTGAAGCATGAGTTGCTGTTGAATGATAGCATGAGACATTTACTTTAGAATGAGTTGGTAATTCAAGTATGCCATTTATATTTTTGGAAGAAATATATGGATTAATGAATGATGTTAATGGTGTTATATATTGATATATCAAAATGCGATTGCATGAGACTTTTACGTAAGGATGCGCTATTAATTCAAGTGTGCTATTTATATTGTTAGAAAAAGTATGTATATGAAAAATAGATGATATTAATAATATACATGTATTTCAAAGTGTCAAGTTATGCGGGTTTTCAGCCTGTTATATCCCGTTAGAGGGAGTTTACCTAAATATGGGTTTTGATATATCCCGTACGGAGAGGTTTCCTTAGAAAATGGTCTATTTTGTCTTAAAGGCTTTTGGACTGAGTTCTAGGTTATTGCACACAGCACTCGTGCTTGGTGAAAAGTAACCCTTATTCCGTCACGTTACTATCCGTACAATGAGAATTGAGGTTATGGTACTGTCAGAACTCCTGATCGTGAGGTAGATAACTACTTAGTCATAATTGAATAAGAGAGTGTGTTGTGAATGGGCATAATAAGTTGTGGTTTTTAAGCTTTAATTATACAATTATATTGTGTTTAAGTTATTACTGTTAAGCTTTAGTACGGGAATTATTATGATGAGTTGCGGCTGTTAAGCCGTATCATGAAAATTGATTATTGTGTATTGTGGGCAGTTAAGCCTTATTATGAATTGATTATTATATACTGTGAATTATTAAGCCTTATTACAAGTAATTTTTATACTGCGGTGTGGTTATTAAGTGTTAATTATCCCTTTGTGAAACAAGAAAGTTGATAATAACTTATGAGATTTCCTGTGAATGCGATATGTACTTATCTTCTAGTTAAAAGAATAATGAACTATTTTTTTCAAAGATGTCGATTTACCCTTAAAACTACATAAGTGGTTTTTTTTTTTATCTTATTCATTGTAATACTAAGTGCACTATTTTATAACCCTTGTGGTTGCAAAATGATAGGGTCCGCTAGAAGGTCCACTACTTTTGACGTTTTAAGCTTGGGATCGAAGCTTCAATGCCATTTTCGTTGTCTTTCATTTCTTGATTTGTAATTGTAAGGCATATCATATTGGATGCAAAGAGTTTTAGTTTTGAAGTGTAATGTATGGTATGGGATGGAGTATCCCGATTATAATTTATGGAATGGAGTATCCGTTGTTTTTATGTTCGTCGATTTTAATGAAAGAATGTTTTCGAATCAATCTTGTATGAAAAGTTTTATTCTTTGCTATTCTAAGTCTTATTATTTTCTTAAGGTCATGAGAATATGCTAGCAAGATTATGCCCCACTGCATAGGTAGAGTACCTTGCAAGAGCGAAATGTGACACACGAGATGTGCTATAAAACTGAAGACGGAGGCCCGCGGAATCAATTTTTCATCAATTCTGTATAGATTTGAGCCGCAACATGAGCGGCTAATATTCTTCTTCCTATGGGATAATAAATCCCTAATATAAAATTTGACTTATTTTAACTTTTTTTTATTTTTTTTATTTTAATTAAATATTTTTACTTTTTCGACTCGTCTCGATGAGATGAATTAAAAAGATAAAAAATATTAATCAAAAGATGGAAAAAGTTCACTAAAGATACAAATAAGCAACATGAAATTTAGCTTATTTTAGTTTTTTTTATTTTTAAATTTTTTTTATATTTTAATTAAATTTTTTTACCTTTTTAATTTGTCTCGATAAAAAGAGTTTAAAAGTATAATAATCTAACTAAATAATTTAAAAAATTGGTTAAAACAAAAACTAAAATATTTCTTCAAGCCGACAAACTCCACGTTGGTTAACTCCCGTTCTCCCAAATGGGATTTTGATCCTAACGAATTCAAGTTTTGTCTCATTCCAAAATGGCTGGAATTGATATTAGCAGTGTTTCGCATTGTTAAATTAATTATTTATATATTATATTTTATAATAAATTTTTTTAATATTTTAATAAAAATTATAATTTATAGTTAAAATAAAAATAAAATAATTATACCTTATTGTAAAAGTTATAAATATTTTAAAAAAATTATAATTTATAAATAAAATATATAATACAAATCATAAAAATATTGATGTTAATAAGTGCCATATGTGGCAATACTCCTCTCTCTCTCTCTCTTTATTTAATTTAAATTT
>JAOTRH010164530.1:0-12688 GCA_034768845.1 Heliamphora exappendiculata
CGACTTCGGGGAGCGGCGCCTCGACCGCGAGCACCCTTTCGCCGGCGACCAGGGCCTTGAGGCGCCGGCGCTCCTCCTCGCCCCGCGCCATCATGTGGGTGTAGACCTTGAGCGTGAACTTGGGATCGGTATGCCCGAGCGCTTCCATCACCGTCCTCGGGTCCTTGCCGATCGCGACGAGGATCGAGGCGAAGGTATGGCGCAGCTTGTGCGGCGTGACGCCGAGCGGCAGCGGCAGGTGGTCGCGTTCGAGGAGGACCTGATCCGCCCGCCTCAGGGCGGCGGCGATCACGCGGTTTCGGATGTTGTCCTTGTCGCGCCTGCCGCCGGTCCCGGTCGGGAAGACGAGGTCGTCGGGTCCGGTGCGGTAGGCCCGTGCCTTGTGGGCGACCAGCACCTTTCGCAGCGCCGGCAGCATCGGGATCTCCCGGAGGCCGGCCGCGGTCTTCGAGCGACCGATGAAGATCCTCTCGTTCAGCAGGTCGACGTCGCGCCAGAGGAGGTTGCCCAGCTCATGGGCGCGAGGCCCGGCGAAGAGCAGCGTCGCGATCATCGCCTCGCGTTCGGAGCAGTGGTAGCGCGGCTCGCGGTCGAGCTCGGCGCAGGCGACGAGGAGCCCGTCGATCTGCTCGGCGGTGTCGAGGTGGACGGGTCGCGCCTCCGGCTCGACCAGCCGACGGGCCTTTCCGGCCGCCGCGTTCTCGGTCACCCCGGTCTGCTTCTTGTATTCGACCGCGATGCCGAGGTTCCACTGGAGGATGTCGACGGTCTTGTTGATCGAGGATGCGCCCAGCGGCCGGCGGACCTGGCCGCGGCCGTCGCGCAGGGGCCGGCCGCGGTCGATGGCCGCCGCCAGTCGCTCGGACTCCTTGACCTTGTGGGCGACGTAGGCGTCGACCCGCACGTTGTCTATGTCGAGGAGATAGTCCTCGCCGAAGAACGGGATGAGGTGCCTGAGGCCCCATTCCCGGTAGTTGTGCTGGCTCTCCGACACCCTGCCCTTGCGGTCCTCGACGACCCCTTTCGCGAAGGGCCCGAAGAGGATCGGCTCGCTCTCCGCGCCCGGGGTCGTCTCGACGCCGGCGACGAGCGTCGTCGACTTCCGCTTCTTTTTCTTCGCCGGCGGCGTCCAGAGGTTGCGCCGGACGTCGGCGAGGATGTTCTTCAGCTCTTCGTCGGCGCGGTCGAAGTCCCAGGGTGGCTCGCCCTCGCCCTCGTAGCCGAGGGTCAGGTATCGACGCTCGCCGTATGCGCGGAAGCGGAGGGCGAACTGGCGGCCCTTCTTGTGTTCGCGGACGACGACCTCGCCCTCGCTCCTGCGCCTACTCATCGTCCGGCCTTCCTCAGCTCGCGGATCTGATTCGCGACCTCGGCGGGCAGCTCGATCTCCCGGCCGCGCCTCGGCGGGCTCGGTCGCCGGGCAGGGCCGAGGAGGTCCCTCGCCTTCTGCTCGGTCCAGCCGTCCCGCTCGCTGCCGAGATTGACGGTGTGGCGGCGGAGTCCCGAGTGCCAGGTGATCGAGAAGTGACGGACCCCGTGGCACCTGCGCACCATCAGTGCCGCCGGGCTACTTTCCCGTTCGAACATCTGCGGACGACCTCCTCTCTCGGCGGCGTCCGCGCAGCGGGCAGCATCGATCGGGCTCTCTGGGAGTAGCCTCGGTCCTGCGCCCCCCGTCGGGCGCCTGTCGGGGGCGCGCCTTCACCGCGCCGCCCCCGACACACTTTCTCTTGGCGCGTTGACGTTAGCTCTGGTCCGCGACGAAAGCGAGTCGGATATGCGTGAGCTGTTGATCCAACGCGAACGCGGGAGATCGGTCCTCGCCCGCCGCTCGCAATCGGGCGGGCCGAGACGTCGGACGAGCACCTTCTTGTCGAATCGCAGGCGTGGCCGGGGCCCGTCGCCGAGCGGGATCGCACCCAGCTCGTCGCGGTGCTCGTAGACCCACCGCCGCTGCACGCCCCAGAGGCGGGAGACCTCCGAGGCCGGGATGATCTCGTCCTCCTCGAGGAGTCCGCGGTCCTTGAGGAGTTCGGCCAGCCGGACCGCGAGCGCC
Source organism: Heliamphora exappendiculata (assembly GCA_034768845.1). Taxonomy (NCBI): domain Eukaryota; kingdom Viridiplantae; phylum Streptophyta; class Magnoliopsida; order Ericales; family Sarraceniaceae; genus Heliamphora; species Heliamphora exappendiculata. The sequence continues at coordinate 2,057 of JAOTRH010164530.1, forward strand.
TCGATCGAGTCCGGTGCCAGGCGCAGCTCGGTGGGGCCCCCGTCGGTGCTCATCGTCGACGACGGCCTCCCGAGGCGCGCCGGGTGCGACCCGACCGCGCCTGCCCGGTCGAGCCGCACGGCGCCTCCTTCGCGCCCGCCCGTGCCCAGTGCTCGATCCGGGCGGCGGCGATGCCGAGGTAGTCCTCGTCGATCTCGATCCCGCAGAAGCGGCGGGCCTCCAGGGTCGCCGCGACCCCGGTGGTGCCGCTGCCCATGAACGGGTCGAGGACGAGGCCACCTGCCGGGCAGGCCAGTCGCACGAGCCAGCGCATCAGCTCGATCGGCTTCAGCGTCGGGTGGGTGTTGCGTGCCGGTCCGGTCGGCCCCGTGTTCGGCAGCAGGTTGAAGGGGCGCTCGGGGAAGTCCTCGCACCCGGCGTCGCGCTCGGCCCGCGAGGGCTTGGTGCAGTAGAGGAAGCGCGAGGGCGGTAGCTGGACCCCGACCCCGTTGTCGCCGCCCGCGGCGGCGAGGTCGAGCAGCGCGACCGCGCACCTCGGGACACACGCCTCCTCGGTGCAGCCCTCGTCGTGGGATGCGGCGGCATGGGCCGGGTGGCGTCCTTCGACCCGGCAGGCCTCCGCGTTCAGGGCGCCGGTCCCGTGGCGCCGGATCGTCTCTTCCGTGGTCCCGTCGAGCGGTGCCCTGGCGACCACGATCGGCTCGATCGCGGGCTTCAGCGTCGTCGCCCGGCCGCCCGGGTAGCGCCGCGACTTCGAGATGCCCCTCGAATGGAGCCAGGTGAGGGTGTCGCGGATCTCGAGGCCCGCGTCCTCCAGCCCGGAGGCGAGACGGTGATGGGTGCGCGGTGAGCCGAAGGCCAGCAGGAAGGCGCCCGGCTTCATCGCCCGCAGGCACTCCGCCCCCCACAGGGAGCACCACACCTCGAACGCCTCGGGCTTGGAGAGCCGGCCGTGTCCGTGGCGGGCCGCCGCCTCGCGGATCGCCACCGAGTCCCAGCTCTCGTTCTGCCAGCCGATCGCGTAGGGCGGATCGCAGACGACCGCGTCGACGCTCCCCTCCTCCAGACCCGCCAGCACCTCGATGCAGTCGCCCTGGAGCAGGCGGGGAACGCCGGCGCCCGGACCCTTCGATCCGCAGACCTCTCCCCGCCGCCGCTTGCCCGCGGGGCGACGCTCTTTCCTCGTGGCCGTCACCTTCAGCCCTCCTCTTCTCGTTTGCCAAGCCAGTCGACCGCCTGCCCCGGGTCGCGGAGCGAGCGGAAGATCGGTGCGAAGGGACCTCGCGCGACCAGCTCCTCCAGCAGGCAGACGCGGATCTCCACCTCCGGGGTGCGGGTCAGCTGCGGTTCGGCCCGGAGCAGCGCGAGCGCGGTGTCGCGCCTCCGCCGCAGCACCTCGCGCCCTCCACCGGCGAGCACGCAGACCACGCTCGGGAAGGTCGGGTATCGCGAGCTCCAGATCGGACCGTCGTCCGGGCCGGCCGCCCTGAAGAGCTCGGCGTAGCGGGCCAGCTCGCCGGCCACCGCGTCGACCGGAAGAGTCGCGCGGTCGAGCTCGAGGAAGCGCTGCTCGACGAAGGCCTTCCCGGCCGCGCTCCTTATATAGGTGAGGAGCGCGTCGGAGATCACCGAGCGCGAGCGCCGGCGGCGTCCGGCGTCGAGGAACGGGTGGGCGACCTCGTTGCGCCAGGCCAGCGGACCGAAGTCGTCGCCCTCGCGCCGGGCGGCGCGCAGGAAGCTGATCGCCGCATCGTTGACCGCAACCGTGTGCGCCTGCAGCGGCCCGATCACCTCCCCGGCCTCGAAGACGCGAGGCATCCGTGGCAGGGCGCCGACCTCCACCGCGGCCCGGGCGCCTGCCTCGGTGGCGAACCAGAGCCGCTGCGGGGAGCCGCCCGCGGTCCGAACGTGGTCGAGCAGTCCGGCCGCCGCGATCCGCCCGAGTACGCGGCGCGACCACCGGGCTCCCGTGCCCGGCATGTGCATCTCGCCGATCTGCCCCCTCGAGAGCGCGCGGTGGGCGGCGACCGAGGCGACGATCTCGATCGCGGCCCTCGGCAGACCTGCTCCGTCCCGCCGTCGGGATACAGCCGTGCCCGTCAAGAGGACTCGACCTCCACCTCGAAGCCGCCGGCCGGCGAACCCGGTCGCCTGGTCTCGTGGACGTGGCCGCGCCGCCGAGGACGGGCCAGGCCCTCCCGCCGCGCGGCCGAGCGACGGTGGTCCCGGAGCGAGTGGGCGATCCGCTCGTCGAGCGTGTCGCGCTCGGCGAGGACCTCGGCGCCGCGGCGTCGCCTCCCCGACCACTCCATCGCCGCCTCGAGGCGCTCGAGGCCACCGGCGGGTGGGGCCCCGAGCGCGTCCTCGACTCTCACACCTCCGAGCGCGAACGGCCGCGAGAGCTCGCCGTGGTGGGTGACCTGGCCGACGAAGCGGTAGCGGGGCAGGCGGGTGATCGCCTCCGGGCGGGGTTCCCCCGCCCACTCTTTCGTCACCAGCCCCGCCGCCTTCGCGTTCAACGCCGACACGAACATGTGCGTGCGGTTGGTAGTGAGCGAGTTGAGCGTCTCGGGACGCAGGCGCTCGGGGTTCTGGTTGATGAAGATTCCCCGCACCCCGAACTTCGCCCCCTGCTCAGGGATCGCGGTCATCGTCTCGGAGTCGTAGCTCTGGGCCTCGTCACAGACGGGCCAAAAGAGTCGCCGGTCGCCGGGGGCCAGCTCCCCACGCGAGCGGGCGCTGGAGAAGGTGTCGAAGAGGGCGAAGTTCGCGGTCAGTCGCTCGCGCGTGCCACCAGCGCCCGAGCAGAAGAGGACGATCAGCCCGAGGTCCATCGATTCGCGCAGGCTGAAGGTGCCGCGGCTCCCGCCGAGGAGCGCGCTCATCTTCCGCGAGGCGGCCACGCGGTCGACGAGGTTGGTCAACGGCGTCACCGCCTCCTCGGAGAGGCGGGGGAAGCGCTCGCGCCAGAAGCCCTGTGAGGCCGCGGGGACGAAGGGCAGTACCGACTCGCGCCAGGCCTCGTCGGTGAGCAGGGTCGGGATCTGGAAGATCGTCGGCGCCAGCTCCGGCGGCAGCACCTTCGCGATCGAGGCGAGCGCGGTGGCCGCCTGGGTGAGCAGGTTGATCGCCCTGGTCGAGCGCTCGCCCCAGCCCATCGCCGTGGCGAAGGCGTCGACCACCACCTCGACGCGGGCCTCCGGGTCCTCGCCGCCCAGCTCGAAGAGGTTCCAGCAGGGTTGGTCCTCGCCACCGCCCGGACCGAGGTCGACCTCGACCACCCGCTCGGCGACGCCGGGCTCGCCGAGGTAGGGCTTGATCCGCGCCAGCGCGTCGCCGTGGGGATCGATGAAGAGTCCCCCGTGGCCCGAGCGGGCGAGGTGGGTGAACATCGTGATCGCCGCCTCCGTCTTCCCCCAGCGCGAGCGCCCGGCGACGTAGGTGAAGAAGGTCTCCTCGACCCGCACCCCGACGATCCGCTCGCCTCGCTCGTCGGCCACCCGGCCGATCGGGATCAGGTCGTCGCGACCGGGATCGAACTCGGGAAGCTCCGGCGGCGGCGCGAGGAGCGTGCCGGAGCGCAACACGTTCTCCGAGCGGCAGTTCTCGGTCGGCGGCTTCAGCAGACCGGCGATCTCGACCGTGGTGAGGACGCTCCGCCGCGCCGGGCGGAAGAGGCCGGCGTCGAGGCGGCGATCGAACCGGCGGCGGCGACCCCGACGGTCCGAGCCGATGAACGCGAGGCCGGCCAACTGCAGACCCGACGCCCGCAGCCAGTTTCGATCCGAGAAGGGTCCGAAGGCGGCGAGGAGACCGCGCATCACGCCTTCGGCGCGGCGCCTCTCGGGAGCCCCGGCGCGCAGAAGGATCTGCGCCTCGAAGAGCGGGGCGCCGCCGCGAAGCTTCACGTCGAGACCTCGGCCGAGATCACGCCGCTCGGCCATCTCGCCGGGGTCGATCCGACCCTGGCGCTCGCCGCCGACGCCGCCGCTCGGAAGTTCGACCACCTCGTTGCGACGGATGGCCTGACGGCGCATCCACCACCGTCGCCACAGAACCCGGAAGCCGCCGATCGGGAGAAGGTCTACGCAGACCTCCGCCCGCTCGCCCCCCGCCCGGTCGAGGCCGGCCAGCGCCGCCGCGAACGGCGAGAGGGGATCGGGGTCGAGGGGCAGCCGGGCGAGCGGCTCCACATAGGGGCGGGCCAGGACCAGCTCGGTCCGCAGGGTCTCGTCGCCGTCCCCGGGCGCCGCGACATCGCCGAGCACGTCGACCGGATCGCGCAGCTCGACGCCCCGGTAGGAACGCAGCGCCCCGCGGAGGGTGGACAGGTCGCGCTCGGCGACGTCGAGGAGGTAGACCAGGCGTCCTTGGTCGTCGTTGGTCAGCCGGACCCGGAAGGCCGAGGCGGGCCGGTCCCACCAGCCGCCGATGCGACGTCCGGAGCGGGCGAGCTGGGCGGCGAAGCTGACGACGGAGTCCGGCGAGGCGTCGAACTCGTCCGCGGGGACGACCGCGACCGAGCGCCGCGAGGCGAGCGTGCGGCGGGTGGCCATGTGGCGTTGCCTAGCCAGCGCGGAGGCGATCAGGATGACGCCGGCTGCGATTGCGATGGTCGATGCTCGAGGCTGGATTCTCGATAGCCGGCCAGGGTCGAGGCGATGGACGAGCCGGAGTGCGAGGTAGCCCGCGACGCAGGCGAGGAGAGCGAGGAGCGATCTCGCATCATTTGAGCCTCGATCACGCCGGTTCACGAGTCGGCCTCGAGGTCAGGGTGTGATCTAGGCGTTTTCGATCCGGCGCGATCCGGCCTGTCGAGCGGAAAGTCGGCAGACTCGCCGCGACGGCGGCGGGCCGGCGGACGGGCGTCCGGGTGGGCCCTGCGGCGGGCCGGCAGGCGGACCTCGCGATCCCTCACCCTCGCCGCCTCCTCGTGGGCGAGGATCCGCCTCCCGATCCACTCCGCGATCTCGGGGACGAGCGCGTTGCCGAGCGCGGAAAGGCGGTCCACCCGGTCGGGAACCCCATGAGCCACTCGACCCACGCCGGGTTCAACTGCCCAATGCCCGCCGCTTCGGCGAGTCCCCGTTGCTGGCCCGGCCTCGCCGGCGCATTGCGACCGGCGTGGGCGGCTTCGGCGGCCCTCGGGGTCGGAAGGTTCTCCCGCTCGGCGGCCAGCACCGCCCTGCCGAGCTCGTTTCCGCTCGGCCCCGGGCGCCGCCTCTGGCCCCGCTTCGGCATCCCGTGAGGGGTCGGCCAGCTCCTCGCCGCACCTGCCGGCGACGGCCCGGTAGCCGACGATCCAGACCCGCTTCCGAAGATGAGGTGCCCCCAACTCTCGAGCGGAAAGGCAAGCCCACTCCGCGTCATACCGTGCCTCGGCCAGGTCTCCGAGAACTCGACCGATCGGTGCCCGATCCCATCGCTTGCCCCTCCCGGTGAGGAGTGCGGGCACGTTCTCCACGAGCACGTAGGCGGGTCGTAGCTCGCGAACGAGTCTCCCGAACTCCGACCAAAGACCCGAGCGGGCTCCGTCGATGCCCGCTCCCTTTCCCGCCGGCGAGAGGTCCTGGCAGGGGAATCCTCCGCAGAGGAGGTCGACCGGCGGGAGGTTCTCCGCGCCGACCTCGCGGACGTCCTCGAAGCGGCGCGCCTCGGGGAAGCGCCGCTCGAGCACCGCCCGGCAGTAGGGGTCGACCTCGACCTGCCACTCGATCCGCATCCCGGCGCGTTCGAGCCCGAGCTCGAAGCCGCCGATCCCTGCGAAGAGGCTTCCGACATTCACCTGCTCCTCCCGGTCGTTGATTCCTGCTCTCCGCCTCGCCGGGCACGTCGGCCGTCCTGCCGGACGCGCCGGGCGACGCGGTCGTTCTCGAAATTGCGACTTTCCTCCGGCTCCTCCATGCACGAGCAGGCGCCCCACTGCGTCCTGTCGAAGGCGCCGGGGCGACGTTCGAGCCGGTGGCGGAACCTGCGCATCGTCAGCGGCCGGGTGCGTCCGCCGCGCCGATCGCGCAGGATCGAGACATCGCGGCCGAGGCGGTCGCGGATCGCCTCCTCGCGCTCCTCGTGCCAGCGATAGCGGTCGGGGTGGCGGCGCAGCAGCAACGCGAAGGAGGCCTGCCCCGCCTTGCAGCAGAAGCCGCCGCAGTTGTTGTGTGCGAAGCCCTCCTCGTAGAGACGCGGCGGGCGGATGCCGACCGCGGCCAGCTCGCCGATCAGCTCCTCTTTGGAGAGCAGCGGCTTCTCGGCGAGCGGCGCCTCGATCCTCCAGGGCGCCCAGAATCCCTCGGCTCTGTCGAGCCGGTGTACCTCCGACCAGTCGAAGCCGAGGATGCAGACCGTGTCGCCGGGATCGCGGTGCCGCTCGAGCCACCTCCGCATGAGGCGGCGCTTCAGGATCGAGGAGCAGGGATCCACCCGGCTGTTGCCGAGGAACCGGACATGGTCGTAGACCTGATGTGGATCGCGGCCCTCCGCGATCCACTCGAGTGGGCCGAGGGAGGCGCTCGCGTCGGCGCCGAGGTCGCGCAGATGGCGGCGACGTCGGTCCATCTTCTGAAGCGGCGGGATCGCCGCCGCCCGCTCGAGGAGGTCCGGCGGGCACTCCACGCCGGCGAGCCCGGCGGCGGCCTGGAGGAGGAACCGGTAGAGGTCGTCGTCCTCGATCAGCGTGTCGGCGAAGAGCAGCGTGACGCCGTCTACGCCTCGGGCCGCGACCGCACGCCTCGCGGCCCCCCACGATCCGATTCCGCCGGAGAACATCACCACCTTCCGCTCCGTCGGGCCCCCTTCCGCCGGTCGGTCCGCTCGGACATCCGTCCGCCGACAACCTCCATCAGCCACGGCGACCGCCTCCCAGGGGGCGCCGCGGAGCCTTGGCGTCGGAGGCCTCCGACTCACCGAAGTTGCGGGCGGCGCAGCTCGAACAGAGGAGCCCGGCCTTCCCGGGCGCACCGGCCGCCTGGACCCCGTCGAGGTCGAAGCCGCCCCAGCGGCACCAGCGGATGCCCAGCGCGGCGGCTTCGCGCTCCAGTCGCCCGATCGAGTCCGACCACCACCCCGGCCACAGCGAGGAGATGAGCCGCCGCTCCTCGTCGGCCCTGGCGAAGGCGCCGCAGTTGCACTCGCCGCTGCGATGTATCAACGCCGCCACGTCGGAGACCGGCAGGCGGTGCCGCTCGTGGTAGTCGTGGACCTCGGCCCTGGTCCACGAGATCAGCGGATTGCAGAACTTCGCCGAGCCGCGCTCGTTGAGCGGTACGCGGTTCGAGCGTCGGGCGCTCTCGTCGCGGCGGACGCCGGAGAGGAAGAGGACGGTCGAGTTGCGTGGGTGGCCGGACTTGGCCTCCCGAAGGACGTCTTCGAGGCGACGCTCCTTGAGGCGGGCGTATGCCTTCGAGTGCTGCCCCTTGCCGGGGAATCCATAAGGCGCCTCGCCGAACTCCCTCGCCCGGGTTCGACCCGCCCGGCGATCCTCGCTACGCATCTCCTCGATCGAGAACGGCCGGCGCCTGCGAGGGGCGAGCATCCGGTAGCGGTGCCACCACAGCTCGTCGCCCAGCACCATCCTGCGGTAGGCGTCGCCGGAGCGCCGGATCCAGAGGCGCTTCCCCAGCCGGCGGGCGAACTCGCGGACATGGTCCTCGACCCCTGGGATCGCGGTGCCGGTGTCTATATAGAGGAGCTCGTCGTAGCTGTCGCGGCAGCGATGGGCGAGGACGCCGGAATCGGTCCCGCCGGAGAACAGGCAGACGGTCCGCAGCGGCGACCAGCGCCTCTTCGCCGCGGCGATCAGGCCGTCCGCGTCCTGCACCACCGTGGTGCCGGATCCGGCTCGCGACTCAGCCATGACCGCCCGCCCCTCTGAAGATGGGGAGATAGGAGTCGCCGCGGTCTCCGAATCGCCCGAGGAAGTCGGCCCAGGCTCGCCTCGCGGCGGCGGCGGTGCCGGCCTCGACCCGGATGACCGCCTTGTCCCCGCGGGCGCCGACCATCTCTATCGAGACGCCGCCGGCGCGGAACGGGACGTGCTGGAGGGCGCGGTGCGCGGCCAGCTCGGCTGCCGCCCTCCGATGCGCCGCGGTCCCGATCCGGTCCTGCGGATCCTGCGCGGGAAGGTTCGCCAACCCGCCGGCCGCAGCGTGCCTGGCCTTCGACCCGGCGGCGGGGGTATGCGTGGCGACCGCGGTCCTCGACGAGCCGCCGCCGACGCCGGAAAGGACGGCGAGGACGACCAGTCCGAGTGCGACCGATAGCGCGAGCAGCGTCACCGCCCTCGCGACCTCGGGGTCCAGCGGCCGGTCGCGTAGTGCGCGGAGTCGCTCGATCATCGCGTCGCCCCCGTCTGGCCGACGCCGGGCGGCTCCGCATAGGCGAAGATCGGCGCGGGCTCGCCCTCAAGCTCCGCCAACGCCGGGCTGAACGGGCCGACCCGCGACACGTGGTCGCCGAAGTTGCCGTCGATGGTGACGATCTCGCCGCCGAAGACCGATTCGACGATCCCGACGTGGTCCATGTCGTTCGGCCCGTAGCCGAACATCACCGCGTCGCCCGGCGAGGGGGTCGCGCCCGGAGACAGATCGCGCCCACCGTGTTCTTTGACCCAGCCGTAGAAGGAACCCGAGTAGGCGTAGGGGGTGGTGCCGCCGGCCATCTCTACGCCGGCGTGCTGCCAGACCCAGGCGACGAAGAGCGCGCACCATTCGACGCAGGGCCCGTACTTGGTGCAGTTGGACCCCGGTGGGAACTCGGCTTCGCCGAGCTGGGTGCGGGCGATGCGGACGATTTCCTCGCCGGAGGCGCCGCTGGTCGTCGAGGTCGCCGTCCCTTCCCCGCACGCCGGACCCTGCGGGCCGGCCGCCCGGGAGATCTTCCGGCGGTGGCGCTTCTGCGTCGTCTTCAGCGCCACCGGGACCGCCGCTTCGGTACCGCCCGCTGCGGGCTCGGTTCCTTCGTGGCCGAAGCCGAATTCGACCGCCCGCGCCATCACTTCGTCGGCGTAGGCGGCGACCCCGTCGGCGCAGGCGCCGTAGTAGTTGCAGGCGGCTTCGTGGTAGGCCGCGAACGAGCCGCCGGCAGGCGGCGCCCCCATCGTCTTGCGCAGGATCCGCGCCGCGGTGAAGATCGCGTCGGCCGGGTCGAAGATGCTCGCCCCGCCGCCGTCGGCGTCGACCTTGTAGGTCTCCCAGATCGTCGGCACCGAAGGGTCGGGGCTGCATTCCGAGCCGCGGACGTAGGCGATCTCCATCACCCCCGCGCAACCCGACGGCGCCAGGCCGCAGTGGCCGTCATAGCCGCACTCCTGCACCCCGATCGAGGCAAGGAACGGCCAGGAGATGTCGAATCTCCGCGCCGCCCCCATAAAGATGTGGAGGCGGGCAGGGGGAAACTGCCTCGCCGCGCCGGTCGCCGTCGGCCCCGAGGCCGAGGCGCTCCCGCCGCCGACGAGGCACGGGGCGGTGGCGCCGACCAGGCCGGCGACAGCGGCGACCACCACCGCGGCCACCGTCGCCGGCACCGCCAGCAATCCCAGCGGCAGGAGCCGCCTTCCGCCCCCGGCGCTCATCGGGCGCCCTCCTGCTCATCATCGCCGTCGGGGCCCGCGTCGGCGCCCGCTTCCTCGTCCTGCGCGATTTCGAGCTCGCGCTGTCGCGCCTCGCCTCGCTCGGTGAGGCCCCAGACCCTGCGCCGGGGGTCGAAGCTGACGTGCCCTCCGTCGAGCAGCCGCCGGCGGCGCGCCCGCAGTCTGGCGGTCCAGAGTTCACCGCCAGCCGGGTCGACGGCCCGGTCGGCGTCGGTGAGCCGCGACTTCATCAGTTCGCCGACGGAGGCCTCGACCGGCCGGCCGCCCTCGCGCCGCTCTCCGGCGTAGGCCTTCAGGAGCGGCAGTTCGTACTCGGACTCCTCGAGCGGCCGGCGGGCCGGCCGGGCCGCGGGTGACGCGGGCCGCGGCGGCAGGTCGCTGCCGTGGAGCGCCCGGGGCGCAGGCGCCGGGGAGGAGCCCGGCCTCGCAGCAGGGGGGACCTGCCGAGCGCCGCGTCTCCTCCGGTCGTCCTCGAGCGCGTCGGCGAGATCCCCCGCCCGCGGGTCGCGACGGGAGACAATGGACTTCGGCGTCGATGCCGGACGGGCCGGACGGCTCGCCCGCGGCGTCGCCGACGGCTGTGGGGTTTCTACCCGCCCGCCGGGCCGGGACTGACCCTGCCCGGCGGCGCCTGCCGCCGTGGCCGTTGCCGAGGCCGAACGACCCCCTTTGCGCCCGGACCCTCGCCACCAGCCCCCGCGACCTCGCCGCCGCGGAACCCGGCGCGGCCGCCGCTCGCCGCCCACCTCGGGGCCTCGAGGGCCCTCGCCGTGGTCCCGGGGCTGCGGGCGCTCGGGGCGGTCGGCCGGTCGGCGGCGACCTCGATCGGGGTCTTTCGCCCGGTCTCCGGGGCGCCTCTCCAGCCGCCATCGCGGCCGCTCCTGCCGATGCTCGCCCCTCCGATCGGGCTCGCCGCCGCCGCCGAGCTCGGTGTGGACCCGTTTGCCGCCGAGCGGTACCCCCGGCGCCCGCACCGGCGCGATGGGATCGCGCCCGCCAGCGCGCCGCCCGCGTCCGAGGAAGGTGCTCCCCGCCCAGGCGAGGCC